>BPLR01004218.1:0-259469 GCA_021605095.1 Caerostris extrusa | reverse complement strand
TTTAAGCTTTGTTTTAATTCTGTTCCATTCTCATCTAATAAAGTGAGTTCTGCGTATTCAGCACAACAAAAGTATGCAGGATTCACAGAAAAATTTACAAATAAAGTCTGTTTATAGCAAGATGAAACTGTAGATGAAATTTATTTCATACCTTGAAATCCCAGTGATATCATTTATTATATATATATATATGTCAATTTGATTTTAGAACTAGATAAGCATACTTTTAAGCAAACTGCATCATTCAGCATTCTTGTATGGTAGATATTTATAGAAGATATTTAAATAAAAAAGTCATTTTTTTCAATTGTTGGCACATATTTAAGCTATTTTTTTAATTCTATTCCCTTCTCATCTCCATAGGTTAGAGCTTATAAATTCAGTTCTGCGTATTCAACACAAGCAAGAAGTATACACACACGAGAGTAAACGGGACACGACTTGAATTGTATGCACATGAAAGCGAGCACAGAAGGAAACAGTGTTATCACGCAAAAGTACCATCAAAGGACTCGTGCAGCGTACGTTATGTTTCAGCTTCATTGCTATGCTGTTCTGGGAACTTTTTGCTTTACACTTGGTAGTACTTCTCTGGACTGACTAAAGGGAACATAGCACGCCATTTATTGTTATTATACGCAGCACGTTTTGTCAAAAGGTGATAACATATCGCTGTAACAGTCCTGACGCCTTCTAGGCCAGCGATTAAGGTGTACCATGACACGGCCTCGCACATCCAGCGGCATATTGATGGGGCTTATTAAAGCTGCAGATTCTTGGCATAAGTACCCATCTTTTTAATTCATTACTGTTTAATTATTGATATTCGTATTGATGAAAGGATGACCTAAACTACATAGATAAAAAAGAAATAGTGCATGCATTTTTAATAGCTTCAAAATGAAGGGATAAAATGTTGATCTTAAGAGTTAACTTGGCAAATCTTAAAAAACACATTTTTGCCCCTTCCTAAGTAAATCAGATATGGGATAAAAAAGATAACTACTAATTTATGAGGTTCAACAAATGTATGATGTAGTGATTTTGGAATGGAACGTGATATTAAGGTTTTAATGTTGTATTCGTGATATATCTGCCGTTAAGATAAATATGAGTTGTGCTATAACTGACGGATTACAAAGTGCACATGGAAGCATTTTTTTTTTTTTTTTATTGTTTAAAAATTTTAATATAGTCACCAGAGTATTATTTTTTTGTTTTTCTTAATAAAAGATTTAAAAAATAATATTTTTTTGAAGGTGCTGCACCATTTTGTAGAAATGGACTGGGAAGAATTTATATTATGTCAGGATTACAGAAGTTACATATTAAAATTATTGTTAAAGTTGTTATTATTGTTAAAGTTATATGTGCTCGAAGAATATTATGCATAAGATATCTGGAAAGTACGGCAGGATGAATTTCATCTATGGCAGTAGACAAAATTGCAAAATCACTGTAGATGACCATAAAAAATAAGGCTAACCGTATAAGCGCCTGATGATTTTGCATACGCAATATAAGAAAACGTAAAGTTCTTTCTATTTAAACCCCACTGAAATTTTTTTTTAAATTTTTTTTTATGCTGCTTAAATATAATGTGTATAACGTTAACACTATTTTAATGCATACGAGAAATTGCTTTAATCACAGATATTTTATGAATCCCCTTTCTGAAAACGATTTTAAAAGAAAAGTTAAATCTGACTTTGTTTCTTAGTTAAAAATTTATATTCTCATTCTATGGCAACAGACAACAAAATAGCGAAACCATTGAAGATGGATGTATAAACTAACCAAGAGCTAAGCGTAACTTGAAATTGTTTTCATGATTTTTGTTTTACGTAATCTAAGTCATAGTAAAAGTTTTCTTTAAACACTATTGAATTTTTATTTGAAACTTTTATGTTGCTTAAATACAATGCATAATGTGTTCAATGCATACAAATGTAATTGCTTTCTTAACACAGAATTTTGATTTGATCCCATTTCTGAAAAGGAATTTAAATGAGGCTGCTACTTATAATTAATTGTTTGCATTACGAAGATCAACACAGGCATTTTTGTGCCATACATCAACATCAACGTCAACCAACCTTAAAAAATAGAGGTTTCTACGCAATTGCTTCTAACCAAAACTCTTTTTATTATCAGACAACATTTAATTTCGAAAATCTATCCGGAGTCGTTATAAATAATCAAGCCCTCTTTCTAACCACATGGATTCATCTTTTGGAATGCCATAGTTTCCACCAGCTTTGAAATCAAAGGTTCTTTAATACTGCTTAAATGCAATGTGTGTATTGTTAACACTGTTTTAATGCATACAAGTAATTGCTATCAAACACATATACTTTATAAATCCCTTCTGATATGAATTTAAATATACTTGATGTAAAATTAATTGTTTGCAGCAGTAAGTCCAACGCAGCATTTGTGCCGTAGATCAAATCAACTTCAACGAACCTTAAAAATAGAGGCTTTCTAGGCAAAGTTGATCCTAACCAAGGACCTTTTATTAAGAGACAGCATTTAATTCGAAAATCTATCCAAGAAGTCGTTATGAAAATAATCAGAAAACTCTCCTTCCTAACCATGGATTCATCTTCGGAATGTCATAGTTTCCACCAGCTTTGGAATTAAAAAGGTTCTTTTATGCTGCTTAAATGCAATGTGTATTCTGTTAACACTGTTTTAATGCACACAAGTAATTGCTTTCTTTTGTTACAGATATTTTATGAATCCTCTTTCTGAAAAGGAACTTAAATATACTTGATGTACAATTAATTGTTTGCATCACTGAGGACAACACAGGGCATTTGTGCCATACATCAACATCAACCAACCTTAAAAACAGAGGCTTCTAGGTACAATTGCTCCTAACCAAGAAACCTTTATTATGAGACAGCATTTAATTCGAAAATCTATCGAAGAAGTCGTTATAAAAATAATCAAAGCCCTCCTTCCTAACCATGGATCTCATCTTTTGGAATGTCATAGTTTCCACCCAGCTTTGGAATTAAAAAGGTTCTTATCTTTCCCAAATATCGTATTAGAGAGTTACGCCATTGAGTAACGAAATCGAATCAGCTTTGTGGGCCCCAGCTCTTTCTTTTATTAATAACTCTCCCCTTTTTTTCCGCATGCGACAATGAATGGTCTTATTCGACCGTTAGCTCTCACACATGAATAACACGTATCGGCTCCAATATTGTTATTCTACGACAACGAAGGTACAAGCCACGAACTTAGAAGGGAAAAAAAAAAATTCTGTTAGAAAAAGGATCTCCGCAAAATTTAATTTAACGCACCAACAGCTTCCTATCAGCGGTGGAGGTTTTTTTTTTTTTCCTTCGCCTTTTGGCACTATATCTACCGGAGTTAAGTTCTTTTGGAAAGTTTTTGGTTAACAAGGTGTTTTTTTGTGTGTTTTTTCCGATATGGTGTTGGTAGTGGTGGGGATTTCTGAAGGCTGTTGTCGTATGATGGAGTAACTTCCTAGATTGGCTGAGGATTCGATATCAAACAATGCAAAAACATAATGTTTCCAACCGAAAAGCAATAGTTCGTCACTTGTGAATATTTAACTTTCTTTTGCAAGAAACTGAACGAACATCGAAGAGTGATACTTTGCCACCGGCGAATATTTAAGTTTACAGAAAACATAGCAAGATATATGGATTTGTCTTGAAGAAAATTAAATAGTTTGTTTTGATTACGTTGAAGCAAATGACATGAGATCCTAAATAAGGAAAAATAAATACATAATAAAAATATTTATTTATCGTATGATGGAGTAACTTCTCAGATTGACTGAGGATCGATACTAAACAAAGCAAAAATACAATGATTCTCATCGAAAACAATAATTCGTCACTTGTGAATATTAAACTTACTTTTTACAAGAAACTATTACTCTCATCGAAAAGTGATATTTGCCACCTGTGAATATTTAAGTTTTACAGAAAACGTACAAAAATATATATGGTTTTTTGTCTTGTAAAAAATTAATTATTCTTGATTTCGTTGAAACAAATGAAACGAGATCCTAAGCAAGGAAAAAAAAATGCACGACAAAAATATTTATTTTGGTATTTGATATTCCAGTTGTTAATAGAAAAACCAATTCTTAAAAAGGACAGGACGTGGCAAATCACATACTGCACCTTCTTATCAGATTATAATTCAATAAAAATTCCTATATATATATATTCCTTTTCTCACTCACAATATTTCTACTAGCCCAATCTTATCCCAATGGTAACTGACTTAAGCTGGAGCACGGGAAGTTCAAAGTTTAAATCTTCTGGTAAGTCTGGTTTGATTTGGTCTGTGGCTCTACGGTCATTTTTGCAGTCTGATGGCCAACTTCTAGCCGTCTGGCCTTTGGAACCATAGGCTTCAGGTTCCAATCCTGGCTGTAGCATGGATTCCAACATCCTGCTGTGGCATGGATGTTGAAATCCATGTTAAACTGTATTTCCGGTCTGCTTAGCCCTCGTGTGCACAAAATGACCGTAGAACAAAAACTAAACTACGGTCAATTTTTTTTGCACATTTTAGTCTAATAAGACTACGATCTATAGTTTTAACTTGGATTCCGAACCACAAACAAACATCCATGCCACCGTTAAAATTTGAACCTGGAGCCTCTGGTACCAAAGGCCAGAGAGCTAGTTAGTTAGCCTGACCGTAAAGTGACAAACCAAACAAGCTAATTGGCCATCAGACCATGAATCTTCTGGTAAAATACATTGCAGTCACCATCTTCAGACACTAGTACACATAAAGGAACACCATTTCTGCTTATAATCTGGTGATTATAAAAGACATCTTTATATTTTATGATTAAATTCTTGAATACCCTTTTAGAAGGTAATAATTATTGTATAAACGTTCAGAAACTATTTGTGGTATACGTGATTTTTGATACAAAAAAGAAATATTTGTGGTATACGTGATTTTTGATACAAAAAAGAAATATATGTATTTAAAAAAATTTAGGCTAAAATCAAAAGATATTAGGATAAAATCTCAATTTCAATCAAAATGTATTTTTATAACCAATTCCAATACCACAATGAACTTCTATTGAATATTAATGAACTTTGATTTAGGATAATATTGTTAAAAAAGCAATGGCTTTCTTAATGTTTCAAAATACTCAAGCCTATTATTTGCAAGGTATAATGCGAGCAATTTTCCACTTTTTATAGCATAATAACATTTCAATATGCAGCTTGAATTTAAAATGACGAATAGTTTACCTAAAAAAACAATATTAAGATAATACCGCATTGTAACACTTAATAAAGCCAACGAAGCGATTGCAGTCGCCAAATATCAAATGCAACAAACAGCACTGTCCGACATGCTTGGCGAAGTATGCATGCAGATCTCGCGTAAACAATTCAGTTTGCTGCAATTAATGGCGCGAAAAACGTTCGAAATGACTTCATACAGTTATTCGCTGCGAAGAAGTCGTATTTCATGTAGTAGGACTTACGTGAGGATATGAGAGTTTCTTTAAATAGTTGTTACAGGGGAATTAACCTGGATTTAGAAGGATTTCTCAACGTGTTTCGGAATAGGAACAATGAAATCGTTTAAGTCAGATAAGAAGTCATTAAGAAATTGGTAACAATGTGTTTTTAGTTAAATATTGAATTAAAAACTAAGAATTATAATAGTGCAGTTCTCTCTAATGATTTCGCTAATGGTATACAGGCGTATATTTTATCAAAAAACCTGAAAGTTTTTTTTCGTGCGCCCTATTTAATTAATGTCATTCATTAACATAGATTCATGATTGGTGACATAATGCAAAGTCTTTATTAAAAATTCGGATAGCTTTTCGAATTTTTTTCTTTCGTTCTCTTCAAAGGTCTTATCTTTCCTATAGTCGTAGTGTCGCTATATTAAATTGGTTAAGAAAAAGAGGTTTAAATTTTAATGGTAATTCAGTAATTTGAAAAAAAAAGTAGATTCAGAGTGGATTGTGAGAATGCATCTTATATTAGCAGCTATCTTATGTTATCTGTTGGCTCAAATTTTTCTGGTTTATCTAATACAGCTGGAAAAAGCAGATTAGTTATACCTGCCAATGTTCATAGAAGCTTTCACTTCCTTTGTATTCATTATCGTATTGGAATAACATTGACAAATCGAGCGCAACTCGTTATAAGAGGACCGATGGCTGAGTAACAAGCGCTCTGGCTCTCTGTGCCACAGGTTTCGAGTTCGAGTCCCGCCGGTGTCTTGGATGTTTGTAGTGTAAACCCATTTTATTTTTAGTGTATATCCATTTTTTCTCGGATTCCACTTTAAACTGTTGGTCTCGGTCTCATATGACTGCAAAGTGTTAGGCGCTGACAACCCTCCCCTGTAAAAAGAAAAACATCTGATATTTCGAAATCTGACAGACGGCCTTGGCTCGCCTTGGGACTCTTGCACCACTGAGGAAGGAAGCAAAAATTGAAACTGATTCTTGATTGCACTCATCTTATTATTATTTTAAATTAATTTCACATTTTTAAACTTATAGCTGCAGAGTTAGTAAATAGATCTTAAATATATTATAGTATAAAATATAGTATAAAGAATAATTACTAAACTGTAAAGTAATTTCACAGTTTGTTATTATTAGTGCCAATGAAGAAGAAAAAAGAACTCATTATAAAATCATCAACAAAATATACGATTTCATTTGTGAACGTGCAAAAGCGTAAAATAAAAAGAAAAGAACATTGAAAAAAATCACGGATTTTAACCTTATATTATAATAACTAATTATTAAAGTATAATATCAAAATTTTAAAAAAAGAATGTTGTAGTCAATAAACTTTTTCTTTCTTATTATTTTAATTTAGGGGGCTGATGGCCGAGTGATTAATTTTGTGTCTCTCGGTATAATTTTAATAATTCTTCTAATAATTAATCATTCGGCTAACAATATTAATCTTTAATAACAATTTTTTTAAACAATTGAAATTTTCGGAAACATTTTTTATACAAATCTATTATTATTCAGCAATAGGATTGCCTTTATAGGAATCAATAAAAATATCCTCTAGGTTGTGAGTATATCTTGTAGAATTCATCTCTGATTAAACATAATTTTCCATTCTTTTATAGATATAAAACTCTTCCTAATTAGTGAAAATTAAGTATGAATAACCACAATTTTAGTTTGTCTTTGTCTTTGAAAAAAAAAAAGAATTACAGATATATAAAAGTCAAATCCTTACATACCATCTTTATTTAGAAAACAAATGAAAGTTCTAAGTATCATTATCGAAAATCATATTCTCGACAAGATAAAGGAATCTTGCATAGACAGGAACATAAAGAATATTATACACTCATGTCCATAAATTAAGGATAATGAAGTTCAGGCAAAGAAAGAGACAGAAGCAAAACAAATTTGACTTATTTGTAAAGTCTATTTATTAAACAAAAAGGTAAAGAGCAAAAAAGATGCTATATGTTTGACATAATTAATAAAAATTGCGATTTTTATTCCCTGGAGCAAATTTCAAAAAGAGCCTTTTCACAAAAAACAGTATAACATGGTTAGTATGAAGGTTAATATGGAGTATGTCTCCCGGACGATGCAATACAGGCCTTACAACGCCTAGGCATGCTGAGTATCAAATTATCAATCTGATCTTGGGGAATATTACACCACTCATCAAGCAATGCCCCCTCCGAAGTTCCGGTTGACAGGTGGGAGGGGGTTGACGGGATGCACTGTCGGCCAAGCATATCCCACACATGCTCTATTGGATTCGAGTCCGGTGAGTATACTGGTAAATCCATACGGGTGATATCCTACAATTGAAGGCATTCGTCTACAATGTTTGCACGGTGAGGACGGGCGTTGTCATCTATAAACAGAAATTCACAACCATGGCGCCCGAAACAAACGTACATGTTGTTCCAGAATGACATCCCGATAGATGTGGCCTGTCATCGTTACACTCTGAACATGCAGGTCAGTTCTGGAACCAAGAATAATTCCTCCCCAAACGAGCCATCCTGCACCACCGTAACGGTGTCGTTCAATGGTGTTCTCTTGGTGGTAACGGGTACCTGGCTCTCTCCATATGAAAGTCTGGCGAGAATCAGACTGCAAACTAAACCTGGACTCGTCGGAAAACATCACGACAGACCACTGTTGCGGTGTCCACAATGCATGCTCTCTACTCCAGGTTAATCGCAGGCGACAGTGAGTTGCGGTAAGTTGAACACATCTGACAGGCCTACGAGCATATAGACCAATGTGCCCTAAGCGTCTGTACACGGTCTGCCTTGAAACTGTCGTACTCGTAGCTGAAGAGAGCTGACGAGACAGGTCTGATGCTGTGCTCCGTCTGTTTCTTTTGGCAGTAACTGCTAAATACCGGTCCTCATTCGGCGTTGTAACTCGGGGGCGACCTGTGCTGTAATATCTACTCACATTACCATCATCTTGGAATCGTTGCCAAAGCCTGGAGATGACACTCTGGACGATTCAAGTTCCTCGGATACTTCCAGCTGGGTACGTCCACATTCCAGTCGTCCGATAATTCTACCACGTAAAAAATCATCAAATGCTTCCTTTGTGCCATATAACTATGCGGTTATTGCACTGAAGGGCTTTTTAAAGCGCTTGTGAACAATTTTACATCTTTTCCACCGTTCCATATATACCCCTCTCTTACACTCTCGTCATTGTGACGTACTATCCGCGCCATCTGGTGGTTTCCTGTAATTCGAATATTCTTCTTCAAGATGTGTGTGATAATTCTACAGGTGAAATTTTCATTTTAGAGTTCAATTTCTGTGTGATTTTGAATTATCTTTAATTTATGGACATGAGTGTAGTTCATATATAAATTTGTCAACATTAAGCGAAAAATTCCCTTCAAAATTAGTTAATTAGTTATCCCTAGTTAAAATTCATATATGTATGTCTCTTACATCCGAATACACATACTATATTACATTTATTGGAAAATCTCAAATGGTTTCCCTTTAACTATACAAATGCAAAAATTAACTAATATATATCGATTTAAAATTATTAATAGTAAATTTATAAACGAATATTTTGATGATTAAAAATATTAAGTAATATTTTAAAAACTTTCATCTGTTCTTTAAAAACTTTCATCTGTTATTAAAAATACATTCCTTCAATGCATATACAAGTGTCATTCACATTTATGGTAAAAGACTGCACAATATTGCAATTACTCCTCAAATGTGGAGTTTTTTAAAAAACAAATGCAAGACTAGACACAACCGAATTTTTGGCAAATCAAAACCGAAATATTGGCGCGTTTACGTATGACTGAACATCTTGAAGAAAAACTGTCGCGAAGTATAGAAACCACCACACCCAATTATCCTTCTCTGTGCTGACAAACAATCTTATCTGCCCAAACAGGAGCTGGAGTCAAAACAAGCCATCGCACTGTGCGACGCCTAATGATCACCTTTGAATAGCAATTTACTCCAGGCGATCTCCAGCACGCCTTCAACGAGTGTGGGCGTTCTTCTACAGCAGGATATGTGCAATTGAATACGTTTGTCCATCTGTCTTCCAGTATATCGAGCATTAAACGCCACTTCATAAAAACGAAGATGGAAATTTGTCGCTTCGCAGGTTCCGCCAAGGTTTTTGTTACCTCGATGGCCTACCTGTTTGTGCTTGTCGATTTCTTCCGATCTGGTTATGTGTGTGCAATTGGTGACTTCCTGTGAAAAAGTGACAACCGGTAGAATCTAATTGCTTGACCTTTTTTTTTTTATGGCGTACCACAAAAGTTATATTAAATACTGTTGAGTTCTGTTGAAGTACTTGTGGTGTGAAATGAAATTTTGTTTTTGATTACAGGGATGCTACATTAATGACGTTTTTAGCTTTAAAACGTTTGTAAACCAGAACAAATGAAATATAGTGTAGCAAAATGTACGTTTTATTAAAGAAGACGCTAATTATGCTGTTTTTAATTTGATTTAATTAAAGATTAAACAGTAAAACTAATTTTTAGGAAAAATACCAAAAATTGCACTGCTAAAATTTTTATTAAAGTATTTTGGATCTTTTAAGTCTTAAATAAAAAAGTCATATAAAACTCAGATATAAAATTTAAAGAAAATGAAGTTTTCTATGCTGTAAAATAATTGTGAAGTATTTTACTTTTAGGGTTAAATACCAAAAATGAAGCAGCAATGAAACAAACATATACAACAATATACTACAATATATATACATATATTGTAGATTATTTGATATAGAAGTTTCAAAATCTGCTTTTTACAAACTAGAATTTTAATTTTTACATTTATAATTATAAATACAACTTAAAAAAACAATCAAAAGATTTTAATTTTTAATTTAATTTGCATCGTTAACATTTTTTTATTAATAAAATTAAATTATTCATTATAAAAAAATATACAAAATACACACTCTACAACTAACAAATTATTGCATTGGCTTCATTTTAATTTTTCAGTCATTAACCTTGTTAAACAAGAGTACACATTTAGTACTCAGTTTTGAAAAACATCATTAAAAAAAGATAAACATGATTAATTTTAATACTAACATAGAAGCTCTTTATATCCCATCTTTTAAACATATAATCATAGCAAACTCACAGCTATTTCACTTTCAAACAAAGACTTTAAACTGTATTATTAGCCCTGTTTTTCTACTTTTTTTTTTTTTTCTACATCCGTAAAATCTATCCCAATTTCCGGATGGTAGAAATCCATATACTTCATATCATTTGCACAGAAACCCCGTTATTTTTCACGCATGCGTTCGGGATGCTAATTGTCAAAAACCTTTTTTTATTTGAAAACCTCTGGTGCGAATGTAATTGCAAGCACATCCGTTTCTTTCTTCTGGGACGTTTTACAGTTATAAACACACTCTCTTGTTTGTTATTAACACATTGCAATCTTTTCCTGTTTTTGTCGTAGGAAATGACTCCCATTCATTCAATCTCTGACAAGGGTAAATAAATTTAATATAAATATATTTGTATAAAACCCTGTAACTCATAGAAGTATATATCTTTTAAGACAAACAACGAAAACTTATGTGATTCTTTAATATTTTATTCATTTTTTAATGCGACTGATAATTTATTAATATTTATATTTTCCACATATATTTGAAGGTCAAATATATGTGATCAACAATATATTTGCTATATTTGAAGTATTCAAGTTATATTTGAAGGTCAAATAGGTGAACAGGTATCACATATGATATAAAATATTCCATAAATAATTTGGTCGATTACATAAGTACCAATAAATTTTTTTACCATGTATGTTCATAAAATGTTTTAAAAAAAAAGACATTTTTGATAAAATACATTTTTACTTGTTGTAGTAACACTAAAATCAGTAACCAGTAACATTAAAATTGTTTTTATCTCTTTTTAGCAAGAAAAATTTCTGCCACGTATCACTAATAATCATAAAAAATTAGATTTTTAATCAGTTTTAATTTATATGAACAAAGTAAGAACTCAAAGTTTTTTTTTTTTTAAAATAAGGTTAAAATTCTTATTAGTTGCAATAAAACAATTACACTGAAATAAAATGGTAAATAATAACAAATATTCAATATCCCACATAAAAAAAAAAAAAAAAAAAAAATCTTTCATGTCAATAAAGTAAATAACATTTTTTTTTCTTTATTAGTAGTTCTGAAACTTTTCTTCTTCTTCTTTTTCATTGGCACAACAGTCCCATGGTGGGCCAAGACCATGGATTTCGAGAAAGGAGATGTTTTTTTTTTTTTAATTTTTAATTTAAGAAAACTTTTAAGTAGTAAGTCTTAAAATTATCAAATTTAATTAAAAATATTGATCGTCATTTTTAATTTATGTGTTTTAATAGAGATATATTATGTAAAAACTACTTTTTGTCTGGAGTATAATAAATACATTATTCGATTTTTCATGAATCGATGTATCTCTCGCCCCCTTTTACAAATCTAACCTCTTGTTAACAAGTTTTTGATGTCTTTGATTTCTGTTGTTGTCTTTATTTTTAAAAAGCAATATTTTCTTCTAGTTAATGCATGCATTGCATTAATTTATATATAATAATCATCGTTTACCACCAACAGGACAAAAATGTAGCAGATTTAGGGTTATCCAGTGAAAACGGGAATCTTGAAGAATTACACGCACAAGAATGAAAGGAGAAAGTAATGACCCAAGAAGATTTTCTGGTATAAGTGATCTGCATTTGCGTACCATTTAGCAGAAGACAATCCTATCAGGCAATCATATTGCCGTTTCGAGGTTTTATTATATTATACACCGGTTTTATCCATTTTTCATAGCAGTATCAGCAAAGAATGCCGCCAGCAGGAATTGAACCCATTCCTCCGGTATGGTAATTAGTTTCAATTTCACTGACCATGAAATGAATTAAAGACAAATAAATTAAAAAAAAAAAATACAAAAAATATTAAATTCTATAATAATAAAATTTTAAAAATAAAGCAATAAGGTATAAATAGTTGTGATTAAAATAATTTTTTTTTTTTTCTTGACGACTTTGAATTAATAGGATTAACTTATTTTGGGTCAAAATGTTGTAGAGATTTTGAACCAAGTGTTATTTATACTTTCTCAACAATTCTAATGTAGTTTTTATCGCTTATTAATAAAAAAACACTTCACAAGAGAATAATTCCTATTCAATTCAAATAGTTAATTATTTTGAAAGCATCGGTTGTAAATATTTACAAAACCCTTTCAATGCAAATTTTGAAATACACAAGTTTAAACTACTTAGCTAAGAATCTAGAACATTAAAGTAATTAAATATTTACCTTAACATTTACCTCATCTATTTTTCAATTTCGTAACAGCTCCAGAATTAACTGGTTATTCAATATAGGGAATTCCGATTTTATCAGCACAAATCGCTAATTAGGAATAATTACTAGCAAGAAGCACGTATCTGAGTCTACCTTATCTGTTATTTTATGGTTAATTTATTCACACACCAGACAAGCGAAGCTATGGTTACTTTCATAAGCTAATTGCTTAAAATCTAATCAACAAGCATTGCCGCCACAAACTGCAAAAGAATTAAAACTTAAGCAACTAGCATGTTCGCATTTAACTCAGCATTAAGATTTTTACCTTATTCTAAATAACGAAGAGGATGAGAAAATATTTGACATAGCGTCGTTAATGAATCCCATAATCAAAACTGCTTCCATGCTTTTACACTGTTCGAGCAGTGACTGTTACGATGCAGTAAAGCAGTACCAACTGAAGTGACGACCGCGTAAATTGAAGGATATCGGGATTTAATCCTTCGGAAGGGGAATGAAAAAAAAAAAAAGAAGGAAAAAAAATAACTCACAGGAAATGAGTTATTTGTCCCAATCACGACAAAGTCAAGAAAACTAGTCCTTTATTTTATTTATTTATTTATTTATTTATTTTTTGTCGATGGACTTGAACGGCGAAGGAGTACACGCAAGCGTATTGTTATGCCAAGGCGATAACATCTCGGGACTTGTTCGGAACGTTCAATTAAAAACGTAAGCATCCTTATTATTTCATCATCACAGCAAAGAGGCATTGTGAGCGTGGATTGCAGCCTAGATTTTCATGTTCATTGTCACACTCGCTGCTTTTTTACTTGCCTGTTAATGGCGAAAATCTCTTCAAGGCCACTTTGTTTAATTCTACAACACCCCTCCCTCATTCTTCAAGTAGTTGGCACCGATAGAAGGAAGTAATAAGCAGAAGATATGTATCGAAAATCGCATTTCAACTTTCTGTTCTATAAATTCTGCGTACAATGGTTTGATATTTATTAAATAAATGTTTTAATAAGAAACATAATTTACATGAGCTAAACTATCTGAATTATTTAACTTTTTTTCCAACAAATAAGAAGTTTAAAATGATTAAAGTTTTAGGTTTTCATGTCCCATTATGTTTTTATTAGTCAAAAATAGACAACAATGTTTAACATGTGCTATTAATAGGGATTTCCCCGAACTTCTTCTACCTTGTCATCGTCTTAACATTTTGGTTTTAAGTTTGTCATAATAGTGAATCATTGCAAAGAGGCATTGTGAGCGTGTATTGCAGCCTAGATTTTCATGTTAAACATGATGACATCTATGGTAGCAAATTCATGATGGTGACGTCTATAGTGGCATCTATGGTAGCAAATTCATGATGGTGACGTCTATAGTGGCATCTATGGTAGCAAATTCATGATGGTGACGTCTATAGTGGCATCTATGGTAGCAAATTCATGATGGTGACGTCTATAGTGGCATCTATGGTAGCAAATTCATGATGGTGACGTCTATAGTGGCATCTATGGTAGCAAATTCATGATGGTGACGTCTATACGCCCATTCGAATGTTCATTGTCCCACTCGCTGCTTTTTTTATTTGCCTGTTAATGGCGAAAATCTCTTCAAGGCCTCTTTATTTAATTCTTCTACAACACCCCTCCCTCATTCTTCAAGTAGTTGCCACCTATAGAAGCAGAAAATATATATCCGAAATCGTTTTTCATAAATTTTATATACAATGATTTAATATTTACTAAAATCTTTTAATAAAAGTAGAATTTGTATGAGCTAAACCATCTGAATTTTTAAATTTTTTTTTTCAGCTTGCATCTCACAACGAGAAGTTTAAATGATTAAAGTTTCATGTTTTTATGTTTCGTTCCTGTTTTTATTAGTCTAAAATAAAATAAAAAAACAATGTCTACTTTGTATGCAAACAATGTTCTAAAAATAAAATAATGTAAATTTTCTTAACATTTTGGTTTGAAGTTTTTCATAGTAGTGAATTATATCTTTTGAGATAAATTGTTTTTGTTTAAGTTATTGTAATTCCACATTGTAATATTAAACTTTAAGAGAATTAAAATTTTTTTTTTTTTCTTTTTAGTGTTTTAGATTTTTTCACATCAATTGAATTTTTTTCAATATGCTTATTGTTTGTATATTTCTATACAACTACATAAAAATTTTCAAATAATAAGCAGTTTTTTTTTTTAATAAATGCGCTTTGCTCTGCACAGCACTTTTTGGAAATTAAAAAAATATATTCTGTAAAATTTATTTATGGTTTTAATTTGCTGAAGTCCTAAAAATAATTCCCTTTCCATTTATTTCATTTAATAATCTAAAATGAGCCTAATGGTCGAGTGACCCGTTCGAGTGAGTGTTCGAGTCCCGATGTTTGTAGTGGTTGGAAATCTACTTTAAAGCGTAGGTCACGATCTAATATAGAACTTTGGCAATAGGGGTGACAACCCTACCCCGTAAAAAGAAAAACCTCTTGTCTCGAAATTTGGCAAACAACCTTGGCCCACCATAGGGTTGTTGCACCAATGAAGAAGAAGAATAGAATGTTTTATCAATATAATAAAAATGTTTTATCTATGAGAATTTTATAACTCAGGTAGGATTTAGTGTTTCAACCCATAGATTACAAAAAAAAAAAAAAAAAAAAAAAAAAAAAAAAGACCCCCTTTAAAAGTTAATTTAAAAAGCAACATTCACTTAGCGTGTGCAACATAGAATATATTGTTAATGTGAGTGAATATAAAATTTTTGTGATTTGTGGTGGTGTAAAATCAAGAAATGCGTAAAAAAAAAAATCATTATTTTTTTGAAAAAGAATTTTACTTCCTTTAACTTTTTAATCATATTTGAAGAAGTCTCTATTCTTCCGCTTAAGTTTTCAGTTAATGAAACTTCAGAAAATATTTTAGATTAATACTAAAAAAATCGTATACAATTAAAATTTTTTAATAAAAAAAAAGGAGTAAATAAAAAATAAAAATTAAAAAAATAAAATAAAAACTTACTGAGCTTGATTGATAAAAGAAATTTTTACTGTGCATTCTCAATATTCTAGATATTTTGTTTTAAATATAAGAACTGTCTGACAATTTTCAAACGTAATATACATTCAATTCTATAAACAATTTTTAAAAAAATAAAAAAAAAAAAAAAAAACGTATGACTTTAATTTTCAGTTAGAATTACTTTCCAGATGATTGTTCCACATTTTTATTACACAAACCAGATCCGAGCCACTATGATTACTAGTAGCTGTCTCAGATCACTTTTAGTGGAACTTTCTTTAAGTGTTATAAACACATTTAATTCCAAAAACGCCTTTTAAAGCTGAAATTTTCCGCTTCATCGAGTCTACCACTTGAAATGTCGGTATCTACCCATTAATTATCACAGCATTGAAAAAAAGCAGATCTTCAAAAGCGTCCGCTTGTGGATATTTTATTGTTCTACCATGGCAGCTTGTGTAAACATAACGTTGAGCGATCTTCCAGATCATAAACGTCCCCCTCCAAGCATAGAATTTCCATCGCCAAATTGTTTTTGCACAAGACACTGTCATATGTAAGAGATGCCGGTCAATTTCGGATTCCATTGTCTCCGGGAGATCTATCTATAGGAGATCTATCTTGTTTTTCATAGACGATACACTTTATGATCGAAATTTACGCTAATTTCCTTTTTTTAGTTTTGCATCTTAGAACTATTTAGTTAAAAATTGGTGCAATTTTTTTAAGTATAAAGATGTATAACGATAAGTCCTAACTGAAGTTCTGACCATTAAGGAAGACAATTATAGGATGTCTTGAAAATGGGACGTCAAATATATTTTGTTAGATTTAGTAGATATATATGTGATAAATATGCAAAATGGTGGGCCCGAATGGCCGAGTGGCTAGCGCTTGGTACCACAGGTTTTGGGTTCGAATTTCGGCGGGGGCATGTATGTTTGTAGTGGTTCGGAATCCACTTTAAACCGTAGGTTCCGGTCTAACAGGATCGTAGAGCGTTGCGGGGGTATTGTTACTCCGCGTCCATAGCTTATCTTCAAGTAACGTCGGTGCCTTAAGGCCTCAAGACAATTGTCTGTGTGCCAGCTGCAATAGAACAAAAAATATGCAAAATGGTATAAATTGAACTAGTTGGTACATTCTGTAAAGAAAAATTTGTAAGATAATCGATAATCACATTTTAATTACTTGCTTAAAATACAAGTAAAGAAGAAATTGCATTTTAAGCAAGCTTGTATTTTTACTTTGAAATGTCGGTATCTACCCATTAATTATCACAACACTGAAAAGCAGATCTTCAAAAGTGTCCGCCTGTGTGGATATTTTATTGTTCTACCATGGTAGCTTGCTTAAACAAGACGTATGAGTGACCTTCCAGACCATAAACGTCCCTGTCCAAGCACAGAATTTCCATCGCCAAATTGTTTTTGCACGAGACACCGTCATCTGTAAGATGCCGGTCAATTTCGGATTCCATTGTCTCCTGGAGATCTATCTCGCGTTCGAATCTTGAGCAGTTTCCCGACCGCTTTGCTGAAAGATCACACGATTCATCCGAAAGAAATTTGTTTTTCGAGGTCTTTCAAGTGTTACAGGAAGCTTACAATTACAATCAGTTTTTTTGGCTTTATCAGTTTGTCAATCGTAAAGCATCGGCAATTTATTTGTCGTTTTTTATGTGTGGACTTTTTTTTTTTTGCCAGTTTTGATGAGGTAATGAATCCAAATAGCAATTGTTTTTTCATAGACGATACACTTTATGACCGAAATTTACACTAATTTTTTTGAAATTTTGAATTGGTGTAATTTTTTTTTTTTAAAGTATAATGATAAATCTAAACTGACCATTAAGGAAGACAATACCACAATTATAGGATGTCTTGCAAATGGGACATCAAATAAATTCTGTCTGATTTAGTAGAGATATATATGACAAATATGCAAAAATGGTATAAATTGAACTAAATTTCGCAAAATGTGTTGGTACATAATGTAAAAAGAAAATTCGTAAGATAATCTATAACCTTATTTTATACTTGTTTAAACTAAAAGTAAATAAAAGAAAATTATGCTATCAGCATGTATTTTTACTTTGAACATTTGCATTATATTTATTTTTAACATTTTATCAATTTTAATAAATATATCTTATATTTATATTACATGAATTATATCATTTTTAATACAAATAATGCATAAATATATATTTAAAAAATTTATTTTATTATTATAACTATATTTAATTTGTTTCTAGTATTTAATATATGAAATGTAGGCAATCTTTATTCAACATTAACACATCATAAGTAATTTTTAAAGCATTTTAAAGAGAAAATTTTTTTTAATTATTGCCAGTCATTGAAGTTGCAATTTACTAATGGTAATAATGGATATGTAGCAGATTCATTAGTCAGAGTTCCCCATAATCATCTCTCCTGTACATTGCACCCATAGTTTGTTACTGCAAATTAGGACTAGCTTTCAAGGACATCCATTGGAGGAATGGATCCTCCAAATGAATGCGATTCTTTCCTTCCACGTCCTCGAGCTTGCCGAAAGGATTTTCCAGTTTACGAATTTATCGTGCGTATCTTCCATATAAGCACAAAAGCTTTCGGTTTGTCATTACTTTTTTTGGGTTTCGAATCTAATTCTCCTAGTTGAAGAGTAAAAATGCGCTACTCACCATATTATTCTGAATCTAATCAATAATACTATATTGCTTAAAGTTTTTATTATTTTTCTACCAATGGTGTAAGAAAGCACTACAAGAAAGTATCAGTTAAAGTAATTGATTATAATATAAAAAAGCAATTTGTCATTATTAAATATTTTTACTTAAAAATTAAATAACATTTTATAATGGTTTTTTTTTTTCACTTATAATTGTACATATAATTAATCAAACTGAAAAGTATTTAAATATGTAAATCGTAATGCACAAAGTAGCGCAGTTGTCACAAATACGAATTCATCCAGTGAACAAATTACGAAAGACAAAGGGTGTTATGCAATCCCAAATGCGTTTAAATAAAAACTATAAATTAAAATTGATTAATTTATTAATATATAATCAAAGCAAGAGTTTCCTAGTAAGAACGAGGATGGCATTTTTAATTTTATAGTTCGTTACAGTAAAATATATAACACTATTATCAGTAAAATATATGTTATCAGAAAAATATATACGAATGAACTGATAGAAAAAATTATTATGATGTTCTGATTTTATTTATGCTGTTAGATATGATATTCAAATAACTTGAAAAAAGTATATTAATTATCTGAGTCACGAAGACGTTTTCTTATGATTGAAAATTACTCTTAAAATTGTGTTTTCCATCACAGAAAAATTTAGATTACATAAAAAATAAGTGTATATCATAATTTTTAGCATTTGTAAAATATTTGGGATTAATTTTAAGTAATTAAAAAAATATTTTACAAGGTCAAGCTATTTTAAAGCAATATCTATGACAAAATAAATTTTGATATTAAGAGCATTAAAACAGCAGTTTGAAGCAATTTTATGCAAATTAAATTGGGCTTCAATTATGCTCTATTATTCTATTTTATGCAAATTAAATATTAAATGAGTTAGAATTTCTAAAGTAAAGATTTTTTTTTTTTTTTTATTTTGGGAAACAAAAGATTTGCATAAAATAATTCTTAAAAAATGCTACAAAATCTTCCATATCATTAACAAACAATGATAGATTTCAACTATGTATTAGTGGTCAAAGTTCTTAACATAAGTGTTTTTTAAAACCTTCGTATCTAATAAACAAGGATCACATGGATATAATATTTTGAATATATTTAAAAAATACCATGTTTCTAAATATACAATCACATGTATATTGATGTAAAAATAATAATACGAAAAAAAAAAAAATTAATTCTCCATTTAGATTCCAAGACTTCGTGTTGTGTTTATTTTATTTAGTAAAGTTCACCAAAAAACTAAAAACGTCGTTTTTAAGGTTATTTAAAATAATTTTTAAAATTGAAATACTCAAAAAATTTGGTCAGGTATAAATATATATATTTATTTTGTTTTTATGAAAACATAATAGAGCATACTATATTCAAAGGACCTATTGAAGTAAGAAATAATTCCCCAGAGATCGCCAGATTCCACCAGATAGCAATTTAAACAGTTAACCATCTTTATTGATGGGCTCTGCAACACAAAGCGTTGAATACTGTATCGCCTATCAATTTTTCGCGATGACTTACTACCTCTCACACGACATTATTGAAATGAAATACTGGAACTATTCACCATATCAACTTTTTTTTTTTTTTTTTTTTTTGAGGGAGAGTGAAAAAATATATCTATATGTTATGCCTTTTTCAAAACGGAACATTCAATTTATCACCAGCAGTAAAATAAGAGGGTTACTAGAATTTCTCCAGCACCAAAGTATCCATTCGTCCGGTATGGATGACCTGAGAACAGCGGACAGGAGACAGATCGCTTAATCAGTGGCCCCTTCTTGATGGTAAAGGGGGATGCAATTTATGAAGAAGTGTCCACGTCTGGATCGGTGTCACGTGAAATTCTCCGCCACCGACACCTGGTCATCCATCACTGTCAGTACGTTCCTAGGGACACCATCCGTCAAAGAAGACCCTGACCATCTTGCACTGCATAAGGTCGTTTCGCCACCCTTGGGTGATTTTTTTTTGTCTCTCTTTTTCACGTCCTTTAAAATATATATCTTTTCATCTCGATCACCAAGCGTTTAAGAAGATTCTTATTTGTCTTCTTTCCTTTCTTTTCTTTTCTTTTCACAGGCTCGTTTCATATCAGTTTATTTTGAGTCAGTGTCTATTCCCGTCCGAAAGTTGTTTTATAGGCCCTGAGTCTAAAATGGATATGCTGGTGGTGGTTTATGGTCCCCATGTTGGTCTCCTGGGAAGTGGTTAGATGTGAATGACTACTTTTCTCTCTCTATGTTTTATTAGCATCAAATCCTTCGCGTTGGAAAGATTTATTGGCGTATACTTCTCAATATTCAATGGTAGACTTACTTGTAGAACCTGTTATTAATTCTGTGATATTATTACACACTTTAAAATTTTAATTTACCATAGCCTTATGTTTCGTTTGATTTGTCGCTCTACTGTCAATTTGTGCATACATTAGGCTAATTAGATCTTCTTTTTTCATGTCCTTTAAAATATATATCTTTTCATCTCGATCACCAAGCGTTTAAGAAGATTCTTATTTGTTTTCTTCCTTTCTTTTCTTTCCTTTCCTATAGGCTCCAGTTTATTTTGAGTCAGTGTCGTATTCCCGTCCGATAGTTGTTTTATAGACACCAGAGTCTAAAATGGATATACTGGTTGCAGATTTATGGTCCCCATGTTGGTCTCCTGGAAAGTGGTTAGATGTGAATGACTACTTTTCTGGCTCTATGTTTTTTATTAGCATCAAATCCTTCGAGTTGGAAAGATTTATTGCTCATTACTTTGGCGTATACTTCTCCATATTCAATAGTAGATTTACTTGTAGCACCTGTTATTCATTCTGTGATATTATTTCACATTCTAAAATTTGAATTTACCATTGCCTTAGATTTGGTTCGTCACTCTACGGTCATTTTTGCACACTTTGGCTAATTAGATCGGGACCTACAGTTTAATGTGGATTCTGAACCACTAACAAACATTCATGCCCCAGCCACTATAGCCTTAGGAAAAATTGCAATTATATGATTTTAAAATTATCATATACATGCAATTTTTTGCATTTGCAACACTTTAATGCTATAATAAACACTTATATACACTGAAGGGACAAAAAGTCATGGGATAGCAATATGCAAATTTTCAGATAGCAGTAGCATCGCGTAGAACAGTATAAATGAGCAGTGCTTTCGCAGAGCTTTCATTTCTGTTCTAGTTATTCATGTGAAGAGGTTTTGACGTGATGATGACCGCACGACGGAATTAACAGACTTTGAACGCGGAATGTTGGTTGGAGCTAGACGCATGGGTCATGCCATTTCGGAAATCGTTAGGGAATTCAACATTCCCAGATCCACTGTGTCAAGAGTGTGCCGAGAGTATGAAATTTCAGGCATAACATCCTACCATGGACAGCGCAGTGGTCGACCGCCTGCACTTAACGACCGAGACCGACGACGTCTGCAAAGAGTCGTAAATTCTAACAGACAAGCAACACTGCGTCAAAATAACCGCAGAAATCAATGTGGGACGTACAAGGGACTTGTCTGTTAGAACTGTGCGGAGAAATTTGGCTTTCTTGGGCTATTCCAGCAGAAGACCGACTGGAGTGCCTTTACTACTAACAGAACGACATCGCTTGCAGCGACTCTCGTGGGCACGTGAGCATATCGGTTGGTCCCTAGATGAATGGAAAACCGTGGCCTGGTCCGATGAGTCACGATTTCAGTTGGTAAGAGCTGATGGTAGGGTTCGAGTGTGGTGCAGACCCAAGAAGCCATGAACCCAAACTGTCAGCAAGGCACTGTTCAAGCTGGTGGTGGCTCCGTAATGGTGTGGGCTTTTTTTCATGGCATGGAATTGGTCCTCTGGTGCGACTGGACCGAACATTGACTGGAAATGCTTATGTTCAGCTACTTGGAGATCACTTGCAGCCATTCATGGACTTCTTGTACCCAAACAACGATGGGATTTTTATGGATGAAAATGCGCCATGTCACCGGGCCACAAGTGTTCGCGATTGGTTTGAAGAACATTCTGGACAATTCCAACGAATGATCTGGCCACCCTAGATCGCCCGACATGAATCCCATCGAGCATTTATGGGACATCATCGAGAGGTCTGTTCGTGCCCAAAATCCTGCACCATCAACGCTTTCACAATTATGGACGTCTATCGAGACAGCATGGCTCAATATTCCTGCAGAAGACTTCCAACGACTTGTTGAGTCCATGCCACGTCGAGTTGCTGCACTTCGCCGGGCGAAAGGAGGGCCGACACGATATTAAGAGGAATCCCATGACTTTTGTCACTTCAGTGTATATATATCAAGGTTTGTGCATCAAATGCATTTGCATTTAAAAATAATAACAAAAATCTATGATTAAATTACATAGTGTTAAAATAATTTTTTTGTAAACTTTTAGTATTGTTTGAATTTTTTTTATAACCTGCTTATAAAATCTGTTTCTAAACTTTCGAAAATTTTATTATTTTTTAATTACCGATTGTGAATTGTAAGTTAAATTTAGCGACATAGCAAATTCTACTTAGCATGATGAAAGTAACTCGTTGTACGCATACTAGAATTTGAATGAATGAAACAGCTTATTTATAATAATATTAATTATTCATTCTTATTTAATATATACTTACTTTAAGTTTTTAAGCCTTTAGCATTGTTTGAATTTTTGTAATCTATTTATAAAAATTTAATTTCTCAACTTTCGAAAATTCAGTATTTTTAAATACCTATTATGAAACTGTCAGTTAAATATAGCGATATGGAATTTCTACTTACATGAATAAAAGTAATTGCTCGTATACTAGTATTTTAATGAACAAAAAACCTCATTCATAAAAAATATCAGTTATTCATTCTTAATTAATTTTTAAGTTTCTAAACTTTAATTTTATTTGAAATTTTTTATAATCTGCTTATAAAATCTAATTTATAAACTTTTAGAAAAATTAAGTTTTTTTAAATACCGATTGTGGAATTGTTCAGTTAAATCTAGCGACATGACATTTCTACTTAACATGATGAAAGCAACTCTTTGCATGCATACTAGAATTTGAATGCACACAAACAACTCATTTATAATAATATTAGTTATTCATTCCTACCAACAGCATGTCACCATGAGTAGCGATGCAGTTAGAATAATATATTTCAGCAAGTTCTAAGCTAAGAAAAACTCTGCAAATGAATTTTAATGATGTGTATTTATTATAAAACAAAAATAAATATTATTGCTAATCCATGTAAAAGATCTAAAAGGAGATATCGAGATATATATTGTGATTTATTTTATTTTTTGGAATGAAAAGTATTTCATTATATGAATAAGTAATTTGATATCATAAAACTGAGCATTTCAATTTGTAGTCTGACGAAAAGTTACGCTGCTATCTGATTTCATAAAAGTTTGCGAGTGTAAATTGATTATATGAAAAATAAAGCTATCGTATCATTGCAATTCAAAGACTTGTTCATTGTTTGCAAAAATTTAATGAATTTAATAGAAAAAACGTGCATAAATTTTTCTTTTTATATCTTTCTAAGGGTTTATTATTTTATTATTTTTTTAAAGTATGGTAAAAGGAAAGCATGTCGAATTATCATTATCTTTTTGAGGAAATTCCACTTTTGTAAATTCTTACTTTTTGTTCACTAACAGTCATCAAGATTAGCGTGGTTGTCAAAAATGGTGTCATATCTCAGTAAAGTCAGAGCTCAGAAGAGTTGAGCAAAGTGAATTTTAATGATGTATTTTATTAAGAAACAAATCACTTTACATAATATTACTGAACTACGTAGAAGATTAAATCTAAGATATTAGTTTCTTTTAATTTGAATGTATATATTTCTGAAATGTAGATGATATTTTGTTTTTATAAAAGATAATTTTACCTTTGAAATTCAATTCATAATTGATTAAAAACATGTATAGTCATCCTATTTTATATCCTATTTATGTGTAAATTTTTATGAAAATAATACTTTTATTATTACATACTATTAAGAAACAAATCACTTACACAATATTGCTGAACTACGTAGAAGATTAAATCTAAGTTATTAGTTTCTTTTAGTTTGTATGTATAATTCTGAATGTAGATGTATTTCATTTTTATAAAAGATAATTTTTACCTTTGAAAATTTAATTCATAATTGGATTAAACATGTATAGTCATCCTATTTTATATATCCTATTTATGTAAATTTTTATATGAAAATTAATGTTTGTATTATTACAATACATACGAGTGCTATAAAAATAATACAATACAAATATAAAAGTGTTGTAAAAATCTTTGAAAAATTAGTTGAAATGATAAAAAAATTCGTTGCAAATTATTTTCTAATTTTTTTACATTTTTGTCAAAGGAACAAGAGGTGGATTGTGGAAAGAAATTCATAAAATATAAAAGAAAAACAGAAGGTTTAATAAAATACAAAATGAAGTTTCTGTTTGAATTTATAACTTATTAAAAATTTATATTTAAAAGAAATTATAATTTATAAGTTTAGAATTTATGAATTATAAGCTTAGAATTTATGATTTATAAGTTAAGAATTTGTATTTTAATAGGTAGATTTAATTTTCAGCTTAATTGAAATTTCGAGTTTAATAATTAAAAATGTGAATGATTCATGCAAATGATATAATATATTTATTTTAAATTAGTTAGCTTTCTAGCTTAAAAAGAAATCTTGAAAATATTGGCTGAATATTGTATTAAATAATATTTATATTTGGGTAAATTATTAAAAACGATTACTATAACCGTTCGCTTATTAGATTTTTTTACTTAGGCTTTTTTATAAATGATATAAAAAATGTACTGAACTGTATAGCAATTATAAATATGCATGTTTTCGAAAGTTATGTGTTTTAGATACTATTCACTTTGGTCTGAGCTTTGTTAGCAACAACGGCAAAGCATGCGACAAATTCAACATTACAGAGTGTGAATGTTTTGCCACCGTATTTTATAAAATATTCCATGGGGTGAGTTTCTAAGAATTTTCCAATCTTTCACTTCCCACCTTCCTCGAGCGGGAAGATATTTGGCTTCTAAATTTATAGTACTCCGTCTCATGGGAATCATTTATTAGGGGGTGTCCAATGTCAGATTTTGCACATTGCCATTGATTTGCATATGTACCATGACTTATATATGCACTGGTATATACCATGACTTACATATAACTTATTGTATATGTCCATGACTTATATATAACCAACTTGTATATGTATCATGACTTATATATGTAATTGTATATGTACCACTTTATATATATATTGTGTACCATGATTTATATATGTCAGAAAAAGAATTAAAGATATTTCAAAAATAAAGAAATATTTAAGAACATTGCTTGCAATATGAAAAATTAAGGTTAAAGAACAGATTTTTTTCATATTTTACCTATATCTAAGATTTGGTGAAATTAGAAATTGAAATTAGAAAAATGGAACTGTAGAATAAATCTAAACAAATATATTCATATGCCATTACATAAAAAATATGGAATTTGTTAATGGGGCCACAGGCCAGGATTAACTGCAAGAATAGGTTTCGCCCCGGGACTGACATTATAATTCTCGATATTTTGACGTCGTTTCTACATTAAATGCAAAATAACATTTCACTAATAGACAAGTATTTTAATTTCTATTCATTCTGTTCAACTATTTGGATTAGCCACATTTTGCTTAAATGTTGCTGTTCTTAGATTGACTTAGATTGGTCAATTCCTACAACTGGTTGTTTAAGAAAATATGCCTTTTAATTTTTTATTTATAGGTCTGCCAAATGCTCCTCCACTGACCCGACTAAAGACGAATAACAAAGTGCACACAGGATGGTATCCCCCTCTACCTGCTTGTCATTAATCGTGGGAGCGGGATGGCTTGTTAATCCTTTGCCTACTGATCCATCTCCCCCCGCTTATCTTGTTTGATCATCTGGCCACACGCATGCCACCAGGAGGATCGGTTACACGCATTATTAATCAACGGTCCCAAGGTTATTTATCCCTGAGTATCAATATCGGGAATTTTGAATGGATTTGATACTTTTAATTTGGGCTTACATATATATAGGAAAGACTTCAAACTCTAGCAGAAAAGAAAAAATTCGTTACACCCTTTATATATTTATTTGGGTATTATGCTGGTCACTGTCAAATTACAGTGAGTATATGTATTTTGAGACATATTTTATATATAATGAATTATATTATGATTTTTGCTGCACAGAAGTCATTGTATTTCTAATTCCTAATAAGTCTCTTTTCCATAATTTTTTTGATGGAGCTAACTATGAAGCACATGAAAATTTATGTATGGAAATGGTACAGCGATTTTGTTATTGCCTTTTCTATATTCTCTTTGGCATTCTTTTGCTCTTCATTATATATATAGAGAGATATATATATGGCCAACTATAAGCCTCCTACCACTACAAAAAGCGCTTCCACTGTGGCTTTAGGGAAATGGTCAGTAGGCCTCAGGATTCTCACCGAGAGGAGGGAGAGTGCAGCGTAATCTGGCGGTGCCACTGGGACACGTTTAGTACAGTGCAATCACGCACTTCTTCTGAGAAACTTTAGTTCACAGTCTCTCTTACCCTAGACAAAATATATTTAGTACAACCCTGTTATAAATTGGCTCACAGACTTTCACCCAGAGAGTAGTAATTCCGTGTATCCAAAACCTAAACATCGAGTTTTCGGATAGAAATGGAAACCTTCCACAATTTTAGAATTATCTGTTTTTTAAATGTGTTAAATATTGTATATCTTTTAATTGTATATGTGTGTCATTTTGTGTGTGTAAATAAAGCTGTGTGTTCTCAAATCTGCGCCTCAAATCTCAACCCAACCACAAACTAGTTACAATCCAGCTGGGAACATTACACCACAATATACATATATATTCGGTATATATTGGCTTGCCATTAAATTGATACATATTCACTAATAGAAATATCTTTAAAATTCATAGTTTTTTCGCAAAATCAATTAACGGTTCAATGAATTCTAGTAAGAAAGTTGCTGTTGAAGTAACGTCGTTATAGCGAAAAATTCGTGCGGTGTTAGGATTGAAAAAATAAAAAGAAATTTAAAACAACTTTCATTCGTATTCAATTTTCCAATTGTCATTTTTGCTTGCATTTACTTCAAGTTTGTAGTAAAATAGGAAACGTTTAAAAATAATTTTCTGAAATTTTTTTCACTTTTAAACTATATTATTGAATAAATAATCTTTCGTTTAATCTTACATTAGAATATGAAAATTAAATTAAATATATTTTTTTAAAGTAAACTTGAAACGATTTCTATCTTATAACTTTAGGACGGACAGAATCACGAGAAATAATTAACAGTGAACTAATTTATAGCCCTTGCTTTGTCAATTTGGCTTACCCTATTATTCTTGTAAAGAATTTCATTAAGGCAATAACAACTGTGTCAGATTTGTTTTGTTTGTATAAAAATATTTTAACAAGTATTTTCTGGAAAACTCTTTTACTTTCTTAATATGAAAATGCATGATAGTAATTACTGTCCATATATCTAAAATTATAAATTTATGTGTTAATAAACATATAAAATTGTATTAATAGATGGGTTGAAAATATATAAAATGTGTTAAAAAAATAAAAAATGTGTTAAATATTTATTCTATTATTGAAATATCTTTTTTGACTAACAACAATTTTTGTATATTTTGATTGAAATTATTGTCCAAATATACATCTTACTCTATCTAAAATTAAAAATTTAATATAAAAGTGTTAAAATATATAAAATGTGTTAAAATATAAAAAATGTGTTAAAAAATATAAAATGTTTAAAGTTAAGAATGTGTTAATAAATATTATTCAATATGTATTTAATTATTAAAAATACCTTTAACGGATAATAACAATTTTGTATGCTTTTTATCTGTTGATTGAAACAACAATGTCCAAATATACACCTAGGATTATATAATCTAATATATTAAAAATATAATAATAACTATAATAATAATAACATATAATAAATTATGCAATCTAATGATAAAATATACATCTAATATACAAAAAATTACAAATTTAATGTTTTATAAAGATTCTAGTACTATTTGTCTAGTAAAACGCTGTAACAGACTTATCTTATTAGCTTTAGCTGTAATTTGTTAAGCATTTTATAAATATGATTTAAATAATTATAATTATAAGGTCTATCTAAATTTTAACTATAAATAAAATTCCTAAAGATGAATTTATATTATATCTTATCTTAGATATATTATGATATTATCTATATTATAATATATTAATTTATTTTAATTTATGCTATTATGAATGAACCATACCATCTAATTAGTTATGGTATAAAAATAAACTTTTAAACTGAATTGAAAATGAAAAAAGCCAAAAGAAGTCTTTACCAAATTAAATAACGACCACCACTCTTTCAGCATTAGGACTTTTAAAAGTATGTATTCTATTCAAGACGTCCATTCCAGAAAAAGACATAAAAAGAAATAAATACTTCCTAATCATATCTGGCCAAAAAAAAGAACCAGAATTCTTGAAATGTTTCAATAACTCAAGTTGGACAAGAAAGTTTTTCGAACTGCATCAGATAAATTTAATGCCTTTGTGCACTTAAGAGAACTTGTCACGTGTTTCCCAATCAATCTCTCTAAACAAGGAAAATGATTTGGAATAAATTGTTGCGGTCATGTATGGACAGATATACATCGAAACAACGTTTCAACAGCCATTTTCTCCTCTTGCACTCTCAATCCGGATTATGCTGGCGGAAAACCACTGAACAAAAGTGAGAATTGGAAACATAACTCTTCCCTTGGGAGTGAAAGACAGTGTGTGGGAGACTTGGGTATTTCTTAAGAAGCAGTTTTTTTCTTTTATTCTGTTATTTGTTTATTCTGAATGAAAACTGCCGTAATTACGACTTAAAAATATCTGATAATAAAATTTTTTCTGACCTGTTTATAACAAAGAGAAAAAGTGCAAAGTTTTTGAAACCTTTCAATTTATTTCTTACATCAGTATAAATCAATCCTACACGTCATTTTCTTGAAAAAAAGTTGTTATATACATAACAGCAAGAACAGAAAAATACATTGTTCTGCCGCAAATTTATTGTAGAAAATTACATATTGTGAATAGGAAATATAATATATTTCATGTTCCATGTTGCATATTAATTTTTCATGGATATCAAAGAAATGGTATATAAGATGAAACACCTCTACTGGTAGCAAGTAACGATAAAGTGGATAGCGCTGAACATATTTTCCATCTCGAATACATAGCTTTCACCAATTAGCATAGAAATAGAAATTCATATACTGCAGATTGTATGACTTACAACAAAGGATAGCATAAAAACAGTTTACAAGTTTTGGTGAAACTCATCAAAATTTCTCATCAAAAATCGTCCAGCTGCTTAGAGGAGTTCAGTAATGAAGGCCATGTACAGAAAATTATATATAAGGATGAATAATATATAAACATAAATTTATTACATCAATATATTAAACTGCTGCCTAGGCATTTAGAATGAATGTAATCCTGCAAAAGCTGGTTTTGGTGCTACATTGACAAGGAAAGAGATTAATCAGTTGAAAACAATTTTCTCATACTAAAGGTTAGTAATTGGAGGACCATTGCCACCCAGAGGAATGTGCATTGAAATCTCTTCAAACGGATTATGCAGGGAAAACCACTGAAATATCAAAGTAGAATTAGAAACATAACCTTCCCTTTATAAAGGTTATTATGTGAGAGAGTTTGGCTATTTTAAGACACATTTATTTTTGCTGTTATTCAGACGGTGAATTAAAACTGCTCTACTACAGTAAAAATGTCTGATAACAAAAATGTCTGGACCTGCTTATAACAAAGAGAATGTTTTTTAATTATTTCGCATCAGCATCAACTAATCCTACAAGTGATTTTTCTTGGTGAAAACATTTCGTTATATAACAGCAGAACGACATACATTGTCCTGCCAAAAATGCACTGTAGAAAAAATAATAGTTCGCGAATATATTGTTCATATTCCAATAAGATGCATGCATTAATTTTCATTGATATTTGTTTAAATCTGGTACATAACATAAAATGCAGAACCATCTGGTGGTAAGTAAGGTCCATACAATGAACATATATTACCAATTTTCTTGGAGGACTCTGGTGGAGACTTGCAACAAAGGGTGTAGCATATAAACATTTTAATTTTATTTTAATAAACAAACACAAAATTTCCCGTCAGCCCTGTCCTCAGCCGTTTAGGAGTTCCTTAGGTAAAACACATTTACAGAAGAAATTATATAAAGCGTAAAGAATATACACTCAAGAGCCAAAACATTATGACCACCCCTACATTTTTGCAATGAACTCGCTCTGGATGACGTGGAAGGCACGTGATCAGGTGGAAGTGGTATTTAACTGCTGCTGGAGAGTCTGAAGAATCATTCTTTTCACTTACTTCTGTGTGTGATGGAAAGGCTGCGGATCTAGGGACTTTGATAGAGGAGCAGATCGTAATGGCTCGAAGGCTCGGAACAAGGCTATTTCGAAACCGCAAGACTCGTGGGTTGTTCGCGATCTACAGTTGTTAGTACTTATGCAAAGTGGATGAATGACGGTGAAACCAGCAGTAGACGACGACATGGTGTTGGACGTCCACACGCTATCAAAGAAAAAGGTCGTCGGAGACTGTCTCGCATGGTGAAGCAAACCGGAGCCAGACAGTGGCTCAGCTGACAGCCCAATACAATGCAGAGGGCCCAAGTAGAATAGTATCGGAGCACACTGTTCAGCGGACACTGTTGGATATGGGGCTACGCAGCAAACGTCCCACTCGTGTGCCTTTGCTGACCAAGCGTCATCGCCAACTGCGCCCGGCGCTGGGCCCGGGAACATCGTGACTGGTCCATGGATCAGTGGGAGAGAGTTGCCCTGGTCAGATGAATCACGGTTTGTCATTCATCACGCCGATGGCCGTGTCAGGATACGCCGTCTTCCAGGCGAACAGTTGCTCCCTCAATGTACAGTAGGGTCATACACAGGCCGGTGGTGGCGGTATTATGCTTTGGGGGACGTTCTCTTGGGCGTCTCTGGGACCCGTGGTTGTGGTAGAGCAGACCACGAATGCTGCAGGGTGATTCGAACATCATTGCGGACCCAGTTGCACCCTTACATGGCCTCTGTTTTCCAGTTGAAATGGAATGTTTCAACAGGACAACGTCCCTTGTCACAAGGCTAAAATTGTGTTGGAGTGGTTCTATAAACATGATGCTGAAATTCCAGTTAATGTCCCAGCCAGTCTAACTCAAATCTGATTTCAACCGATAGAACACATTTGGTGTCCCAACCCATGGCAGCTCAGAGTTCAAAGAGCGTCCACCTGCAATATCTCTCGGATTTGTGACCGTTGCTGAAACATCTGGTACAATCTGTTCCTGGCCATCACTCCGCTTCCTCAAGGACTTATGGCATCCATGCCAAGGCAGGTTGAAGCTGGAAGTTGTTGAGTGCCAAAGGTGGGCCAACTCTGTTATTGATGGTAGGGTGGTCATGGGAATGTTTTTGCCCCTTGAGTGTATAAAGATAAAGAATATATAAAGGTTATAAATACTATAAATGCTTATAATGACCCAGATATTATAAAATTTATTAAGATCACAGATTTAACTGGGCTGCTCATGTGCATTTAGAATGAATGATTTAAATCCTGTAAAAGGCTCTGTGTTGGCAATGCCACAGGACAAAAAGAGGAAGAGGACGACCCAAGTTGCGACGGATAGACGCAGTTGGAAAAGATTTTGCTATACTAAAGGTTAAGAATGGAAGACCAATGTCACCTAGAGGAATGAATGGAAATCTCTCTACAAAGGAAAGCCTTGACCCAACTTGGGCTGTCGTACTATTGATGAGGATGATGTATATATATATATATATATATATATATATATATATATATATATATATATATATATATATATATCATAATATCAATACAAATAAATTGTTAACTGACAGGGAATGAACTGAATATGACCATTTTACTTATGAATGTAGCAACAGTATTCCCTACAAGATAATTATTATGGCTTCATAGAAACACAAATTGTATAACAAAATCATAATAACATTCTAAAGTCAAAAACCTTGAACCATCTCACATTTAGACATCTGAAAAGAAAGAAAGAAAAAAAAATTGCTCAAGATCCAAAGTGTATGCATAACATGTGGCAAATGAAATTGAAAATCGTTAAACAAATACAAATATCTAATGTTTGAACGGCTAGAATGACGTTTGCAGATCAAGCAAAGAACATAAATATTTATATAAATTATACACTTAACAATGTGGGACATAGGTAAAAACCTAAAAGTCCAATAAAACATAAAAGAAATTATTAAAAAAAAAATAAATTTTTAAAGAAACCCAAATCTCCAAAGAAAAATTAATTATAACATCCTGTGGGGAAGCTTTATCGAGAGAATACATACCCTCAGGATATTATAAATCATATTATTCCTGCTCTACATGACTGGATCCCTTTCAAAAGTTTATCTAACGATGTATTTCGATAACATGGATTAAACAGAATAATCTACCATTTAGAGTTGGTAGGTTTAATAACAGCAGTATGATCGAAGAAAAGAGTTTGGCTGTGTAGCTTTTTATATAACAAAATTCCTGTCACGTGATAGAATCTTATGACATTTTATAATAATATGTTCATTAAGCGAGTGATTGGGTGACAAACTAAGATCAACAATTTGTGTACTGGGAGCACTTCAGTAGGAAGATTTATTACCCACTTCATGGCCGTTTGATAATTAGCAGCTTGGATTATTATAAGATAAACATACGTTATGTTAATTTTAAAAAGAAATCGGCATATTTAGTTTTGAGCATTTTTCTTTATTCAACTATTAATTTAATTTTCAAATATTCTCGTTTAACTTGTTTTAATGATAATGATGCTAAATAAAAATAAATTTTAGAAAATATTTATTAGAAATAAGTTTCTTCTCTTAGTATCAACCATGAATTTCTATTACTTATTTGTTAATAAAACTATTCTTTTAAATATTCGATGAATGAATTAATTATTCCTTTTTTTTTTTTAATTTGTTAGGAGCATATTATTTGTAAAATATTCTTTTACTTGAGTTTCTTTTTTTAAATATGTGTCTTGAAAATTAGTTTCAAAGAAATGCACATTGTACATTTTTTACATAATTTGTTTCTTAAAATAATACTACAATTAGTTCATTTATATTGATGTGGAACTACTATATTATGATATCTATGACTAGCGCTCTGCAGCTTGGTGCCACAGATTTGGTTCGAGTCCCGGCCGGGTCATGGATACTTGTAGTGGTTCGGAATCCACTTTAAATCGTAGGTCCTGGTCTAATAGGCCCATTGAGCGTAGGGTTGAAACCATACCTCTCAAATCTCCTATCTCGAAATCTTCCAGTCGACAGACGGCTTTGACCTGGGGCTGTTGTACCAATGAAGAAGAACTTGTTAATACTAAAATAAAAACGCTACTTTGTTAAGTTATTAAGTGGTTTTATTTGTCAGAAAAGGCCTAAAAAAAATAAATGTCTTATTATCTTAATTAGCAAACATTCAAACTGATAAATGCCTTATTGTTTGTTATTCGTACACTTTGACTGGCATTCACTTGCCTCTAGAATGACAGATGTAAACATATTCAGCATTATCAAAGTACACTACGTGTAGAGGGCTGCGTCGCTATACGCATATTTTGAATCATCAATTTGATTTAACGATACCAAAGTTTGTTTAATACTCACTTTGATTCTTTCAGCCCAGCGGAAAGACTTATGATCTATTGATATGCTGGAGTTTATATGTAAATATATGTAGGCCTTGAGTCTGCTTTTCTTGTTGAGATTCGAACTAAATTCCCCTTAGTTTTAAACAAATTACTGAATTTCCTCGACTTATTAGCATAAATGTTGTTTATCTCTTGAGAAGTGCTAAAAAACGTATTTGCCATGTAAGAAGTAACTTTAGTACAAAGAATAAATTTTCAATTATTCTTTGAATGAGTTTTGGTTCCTCTTGGTTTCATGCTCGATGCCTTATTTAGTATGCAAAAGTAATTCCAATAAACATTCTTCTTTTTTTTTTTTTTTTTTTTTTTTTTGTGCAAGTAGTGAATTATTTAATATTTTGTTTCACAGAAAAATGTCTTTTTACAAAAACTTAACTTTCCCAATACGATTCACTTACAGAGAGATGTGAAGAGTTTTGCAAAAATTCATTAATTCATCTTAACAACTCCTCTTTTCGTGAAAAAAACTCATTAAAACAAGACTTTATGATACATCTCATAACTATTTGCTCTATAATCTTTCTTTATCCAACGTTTGACATCTGGAACAATGTTCTGAAAAACGAACAGAATATATCTATATATAAATCCCCCCCACTTTCTAATATTGTTTTCCAGAGATGAGAGTATTAATGCTACTCACTGATGTGCAGGTGTCTTTCCTTTTTCAACAATCCATCCCCCTTTGATCCCGTCCCTCCAAAAAATAAGACCCGAGTCGCAATAGCATTTTTCCAGAAAACAAAGCAATGTTATATATAAGAGAAGGCAGTGCTACAGAAAAAAATGGCTAAAAGAAAGCATCCCGAGTTAACGCTTCGTCACTTCCTACAATAGTAACACCTGCCGCATTATTCTAAACTTTTTGTTCTTGAAAGAAACAGCGACGAAAAATGTTTTGCCGGAGATCTATACTCAATAAAAGCAAATTTTTGTTTATTGTTGGGGAATACACGCTATTAATTCGGTACCTTTTTGGTTCTTCTTTCTTTCTTTTTTTTTTTTTTTTTTACCATCGTCGCCTTCCTTCTTCTTCTTTTTATACTTTTTTAATCACAGGTTTTCGAGCTAAGGCGTTCTTGTAGGGAAGGTTTTGTACTACTTAATTATGCAGGAATCTTACAAAATAAAGCCTTTGTCTCTCGCCTGGAGAAAGTAGTTTGGCAAGAGATTCTTTTGGAGAGAGTTTTTTTTTTTTTGTCTTTTTGGAAAAGAGTATTTTAATATACACCATCCGGCGGTTGGATAAGTTTATGTAAATTAAAAGGAAGCACTCTGTTGCATCATGAATATGAAAAAGTTTTCTCCCGGATTTTAATGAAAATCTCCGAGATCGCAATAATTTTTATGGGAGGGATAAAAATAACACTTTTTTTTTCTCCTTTCCTCTTGTAGTGTTAATGGATTATTTTACTGGTCGGATGCATAATTTTTGAAAGTAAAGGCCGATGACAAGGAAAAAAAAAAAAGGGAAAAAGGATCGAATATTACACGATACCGACTTTTCAGACGAGGTGATCAGGCATAAAACCTCTTCCGAGTTTCATTATCAGTCGTATGAATATTCATGGAACTTTTAATCATTGTGTCCACATTCCGTTTTATTACAGATTAAAGGGTTGTTTCGTAAAACAAGAAAGTGTCCGTGCGCTTATGAAATTAAAGATTGAATTAACTGCATCCTGAAGGTATCAGAATGATTTAAATTATTACTTTTTTTATAATTACGTTGCATATTTTATCTCTCTAGTTTCAGTGTATAATGAGTAAAAAGTACTAAAATATAACAATGGATGCCATATTGAAATGTATAGTTATTATATTAATATAATAAACAAAAATTTTTCTATGCAGAAAATAAATTAGCAAATTAGGTATCTGAACTTAATTAGATTTCCATTATAATTTTTTGAATACCTATGTTGCATAGGTTTTTGATTAAAAATAAATGTTTACTCAAAAAAAAATATCAATATTTTACAGTACAAAATATATTTTAAAAATATTTCTTAATACATATTAATTGTTCTAAATTCTTTATGCTTATATTTTCTTTTAATAAAATGAAATTTTGTTGGTAAATATCCCCATCATCGTCGCAACAACCCCATGGTGGGCCAAGTCCAGACCTATAGCAGATTTCGAGACAGGGGAGATGCTTTCTTTCTTTGGAGTAGGGTTGTCAGCCCTACGTCCAACGTTCTATAGTCATATCAGACTCGGACCTATAGTTTAAGGTGGATTCCGAACCATTATAAACAACCATGACACGAACCTGAAATATGTGGCACCGAGCGCCAAAGCACTACTCACTCGGCCATCGTTGGCCCCGTTGGTAAATATAACCGTTATATTGTTTTCATAATATATATATTCACTTAACAACTAGCAGTTTAATTTATGTATACAACACACTTTAATATATATATATTCAAAATATTCCACATCATAATATAAATATTTCACTTAACCACATAAGTTTATAAGTGATTTTAATTTAAAATGTAGATGTAACATTTTCTCTTTGCTCGCTCTGTGGAAAGACGAGATCATGTGCAGGCACCATAGCAGGATGCCCGATCTGCATGGGACTCCGAGGTGAAAGGATATTGTACTATAGACTTCCATGTTCCTCTCGATCTAAAGATATTGATGCCTGTGTAAACCTTCTGTCACGGTTGTCGGATAAAAATTAAAAGTCGTCCTGCAGTGGATCCTGACCCATTCTGGAATATAGAGAAAAAACGAGGCCGCTGATTTCCCACCAAAAAGGGGGACTCTCTTTTATAGCTAAATAACCAGGAGTTGGCCTATCATTCGTAAAGGCGATAATTAAAAAGACCGTTAGGTGTCTCATTTATGAGGATTTTGCAGTTAGAATCAATCACAAGCCCTGGTACGATCACATTCATGATATCCCAAATGGCCTAGAGAAATATTGGTGGCATTGCGAATGCTTGTCTATGGTCATGATTGTCCCCCGCAAGCAACTTCACAGAATTAAATTGACTCCTGACCCTCTCCTGTGTGTGATAACCAGGAAGAAATGGATATGTCTCCCCTTGCTTCCTGTTCTGCATTGCCTCCTGTTTCTTTATGACAACGTTATTGGATTGCCAGACTTAAATTGCTAGATTAACTGATATCATTTGTTTTTATCTTCTTCTTGGTACTTTTTCTTTTTTTTATGATATCTGTTATTCTGTAACATGCCATTGAAAATAAAATGTCTGTGGTTTGTCGAAATCCTATAAATCTTTGCCATCGTCCTTTTATAATGGAGCAACGACACAAGCTACTTCTTGACAGAGAGCCATTCAGAATTATAAGTAATGCATAATGAATTTAAAAGTTTTGATGGATTATTACCTAGTATATACTTCCAACGTAATAGCTATCAGAGTCAGGCAACATTAGATATGAAATTATCATATGTCTTAAATGACTTAAATTAAAGTTATCATATGTATTAAAGTTATTATATTCTTAAAGTTATCATATATATTAAAGTTATTATATTCTTAGTTATCATATGTCTTATAAACATATGATAACTTTATTAACTTTTTATAGCTCTTGATACTAAAGAAAATTTATAAGTTAAAACTTTTTAAACTAAATAACTTCATCACACCAGTAGTAGTTTAATAATAATGTATTTTTAAATATATAGCCCAATCATTTTCATGACTTTTCAGTGTAAGAATTAAAACATTTGTAATGCAGACTATTAGAAAAGATTTGTGGAAACTTTTGCACATGCATATAATATTCAAATTACTTCTGTACAATACTTAAAAGTTATTATATAGTTGCATTACAACTTTAAGACTTCTTAAAATAAAATTTTTAGCAGCTCAAGAATGTATGCTCATAACTTTTATAGTGTCTTCAAGAAATAAAGTACTCTAATTGTTAGTAAAAGATGATTTAAAACATATTTTACCAAGAAAAGGCAATATTTAAATCCTTGTTAAGTTTTATGGTGTTTACCTTTGTCGAGCGTTCTTTAATTTGGATGAAATCCAAGAATTGCTGTTAAGGCAACTTAGCAAATAATTATTCTGTAGGTATACTTTCAATTACTCATAATATTTCAAGTCATAATATGTTTTACTTGTGCATTTATGTTAAAATTTCAGATTCAGATTCTCTAGAGTAGTGTAGCAATATAATTGAAAAAGTGTAAAGTGAAATATCACAGTATTGGATTAACGGTATATTCATCCAAATTTTCTTTAAAACCAGTGTTTTTTTTTTTTTTTGAGACATAAATGCAGAATTCAATGTATTTAATCTATGTAGTCGAAATTAATTGAATAAAGTTTCATATCACAGTTACATAAATGGACATTAGATTATAAATTAAATTTTTATATAATTTAAGATGTTTAACCTACTTTTATCAAAGTTTATAAAACCTAATTGTGGTATCACAATGAAATATTATTAATAATAATAGCCATCATTTTTTATGGCATCAATGAATGTATCATTATTTATTATTTATCATTATTGTTTATAATTTAATGATGAATGTTGTCAATTATAAGGAAAGCTATATCACAATTAAAAAAAATTACCATATTATTAAAAACAAATTATCAAAAACGACATGATTTTTTTGAGTGATGCACGTATGATAATGAGATCAATGTCAATAAAGGCATTTATGAACATTTTTCAATTTGGAAGCAACATTTCTTGAATACTACAACAAAATTCAATATTGCTTTTCGTAAACTCTATCCTCTTATTAATAGAAATTAAACTATGACCAGGGATAATAAACTTCTTTTATACTATACTGCTGTTCTACGTCCTATCTTAACCTACGCTTGACCGGTGTGGTCTTATGCGGCTAAATCTAATCTTAAAACTATTGAAACCTTACAAAACATCACTTCTGTTGAATGCTTTATGCGCAATTCTGATCTTATTAAAGCTATTAATATTTCTTCTTTATTTAATTTTCTTAAACACATTTTTCAGTAAATTCTTTAACACGCGTGATAACTATAACAATACGGCAATCCAAGTGATTGAATTAAACATTTCTAACAATGTAACGAAAATAACGGTCGTGTAAAATTTTATTCTTTTTTATTGTTTTATAATTTTGTAAATTTCTGCTGGCGAATATTCCACTGCTTTCAACTGTTTATTTCCTGTTATATCGAAGATAGAGTCTTCAGGGGCTAAATAGCTACAAAATCTTAAACATCAACCGTTTACAGACAACAGATAAATATAACTTCATAATGCTTCTTCAGCTCAACCACAGATTGGATTTGGTTTGATTTGCCTCTCTACGATCATTTTTTGCACATTTTAGACTAATTAGTCCGGGACTTACAATTTAACGAACCGTTCACAAACATCCTTGCCAACGCCACGATTCAAACCTGAAGTCTGTGGTACCAAAGGCCAGACCGCTAGCCAATTGGCCACCAGAGCGCCCACAGGACGCCCTAGGTAGGAAGGACCCCCATGGAAGGATCTAGGTGTGATATCTAGATAGATCGTTCTCTCTGTCTTCTTTCTCGGGCCTAAATAAAGAAGTTTTCTGATCTACAGATTTTTGTACCTGCTCTAGAAGTAGAGTGAATTTTTCAATTGTTTATTAGGTTTATAAAGTTTAACGAATGCTCCAAGACAAAGAGACTGTATGTAATTAATCAGATGCTTCAGGTTTGGTTTGGCTTGTGGCTCTACTGTCCTTTTGTACACACTTTGGGCTTATTAGACCGGGACCTACAGTTTAACGTGAATTCCAAACCACTAACAAAGGCAGGATTCAAACCTGAAGCCTGTGATATCAAAGATCACAGCGCTAGTCAATTGGCCATCAGGTCAAAAAAATAGACTTCCCATAATTAATAACATTTCTTTTTTATCCTCAAATCAAATTAAAAGGTAAGCATAAATATAGAGAATAAAAGAAAGAAAGTCCGTATTATTTAAAATGAATAATTTGTAATAATTAATTCAAAGGATTGGAGCTAATATCCAGCAATTTCTTGCAAGAGTAATTTTATAACCCAAAATATACATTATTTTATTTCATCGTGGATAATTCCTTTCCCCCATTTTCAACAGAGATCTTTTCAAAAAATAAAAACAAACCCAAAGATAAAAATTGTACATTTTTTTTTTTAATTGAATAATTTTTAAGGTTCTGTAGTGCTTCGAAACAGGGCTCAACACAAATTACATCTTCCCTTCACATACGCAAGTGGAGAGAAAAACTCTCACTTTTCAACAGCTTGCTCCTACAATCCTTTTCTTTTCTCGGCAACCAAGTTTTTTATTAGTGAGCTTAACTAAGCATCTTTTCTCTCTTTTACGTGCCAGCTGGGATCCTTCCCTTCTCTCAGATGAAAAGCCATGGCCACCTGTCCAAAAGGCTGCACATTTTTATTGGCCATGTTTAATTAGTTTTTCTCTCACGTTACAAAAATCTTGTCTCAGGAGCTGCTGAGGCCGGGTTATTGAATACTTCTCTCTCCTTTTCTCATCCAGTTTTTTTTTTCTTCACTTACTTACCTTTATCTCTTCTTCTTTTCATCACACTTAAACACTCAAAGACACTCGCGTGCCAGCCAGCACAAATTTATATTAGCAGTCGGTAACTTATTACGCTTTTCTAAAAGTGGGGCTAAATCTATGCATGAGTTGCTGTACCGAAACCCTCATTTTGAAGATATCTAATTGTGGGAAGAAATTACAAGTTTTCAAACAATGTGAAGGAGTCGTTTTTCCCCCTTATTTTTTCTTCTTTCTTCTTTGGTATCTTTATCATTTTTCGCTTTTATATTTATTTGGTTGGTACATTTTTATTCTCAATTTTTCTTTTCAAACACTTTTCCCAGAAGCTTATTAAATATTTTCTAGTTCGGGTGTATATACATTTTTTTATTCATTATTATTGTTATTTCAGTGCTTTTATTTTGAGAGGTGGGATTAAATTTATTCCCCACACATACAGAAGAGGGAAGAGAGAGAGCCGAGATTTTCTTGCGAAAAATGTTTCTTTCTTTGTAGTTGGCACTTTTCTTATTGTTGTAAGGAACGCAACATATGCGAATCATCCGCCTACAAGAGCTGCGTGTTTTTTGATGGCAAAGGATCTTATGGAGATCAGAGTTTTTAATGAAAGTTAATTAGAATCCTGGACAGAACCTTCGGAGAGAGAGAGAGAGAGAGAGAGAGTCTTCCAAATTAAATGGAAAATAGTTATTAAAAGATGAGCGATTTACAGTTTTTAAACAATGCAGGATGGTTTTGGTGAAAATTATTTCAGTTAGTGCGAGGTATCAAATTTTAATTAACTTTCTTACGACGGATGTAAAAAGATACAATAACATGTTAATTGAATGAGAAAGCTCGTTTCCCTCTTACTTTTTTTTCGTTCTTGAAGAAACTTTATTTTTGCACTCTACTTTTTCTTCAAGTATTATGATGGTTTCAATTATTTTTGCTTTTTAAAGAACTGTTGTGCTTATTTTGAAAATTGCTTCTTTATTAATTTTTAACCACGTTAAAGTTAACGTAATAATAAATTAAAATTAGTAAGGAGGTTGTATTATATTTTATGCTGATTGAACTTCAATGAACAAAATAACGTTTTAAGTTGTTGTGGATGATCTGATTTAACCGAAAGTAATGTTATATCTACATAAATCAGCTGATTAAAGAAATGAAAGAGAGAGTAGTGGGGTGTTATTAGTGGTATTTTAAGGGGTTTTCTAAAAGGGCCCTAAAATATTCAGGTCCCAGAGTCTTTCCAAAATATAGTATGTCAAGGAAAGAGTTTGAGACTAATGCCTTTCGAAGAGACTTTTAATGAAGCTCAATAGTTTGTATTAGAAAAAACCCGTGAAAATGAATCGTTTCCAATTATGAGCTTAATCAGAAATCTCCTATCAAGCGTCAGTGTTCCGATGTCAGGCATTCTGTTATTAATCTCTACTAAGTCTACTCGTTTTACGAAACAATGATTGTGGATTATATGATTGAATCACGTAAAAATATGGATTTTTATTGAAATGCTTTAAAAATTTTAAAGAGAAGAAAACGAATTAAAAATAAATGGAATAATTTCTGTATTGGTAGTAAATCATTACTTTCTAGTTTTGCAATATTTTTAGTTTAGGAAACTAGAAACATCATTATTTACGTAGGAGCCAAAGGATAACATGTTGAAATCACACTGCATTCTGATATAGGAATGTTCTAAGAGTGAAACCGAATTTTGTCTTCAACTGTATGAAAACTGTGTCAATGATAAGGTAATACTGGTTCAGATTTGTGGTATATTATTTAAAGAATCTTTTGGTTTTCAATCCATTACGTATTTTTAAATATATATCACGCCTTCGTAGATATTTAACTCCATTTTGTCAAATGAGTAGCATAGCTTCATAGTTCAATATGACAGTTATTAGATATAATCTTTTCTTTGAAACGAAATCCATATAATTTCTCTAATTTCTCTTTTGGAGCAGTCTTAAACCATATCCAGTAATTCCTTTCAATCAGGATTTTTTTGTGAATTGTATTTCGTAACAAAAAATATCATAATCCTATTAGCACTCTGTTTAATAATCTAGTGGTAACAAGCCTAGCTAACCTGCTAGTTGGTTCAGATTCGAATTCATTTGTGGCATATTTGAAATTAAAGCTATTAGAGACTGGATGGACATTGCTATTCTGTGTAAAAGTGTTTCATCAACATCCAAGTCGACAGGTAAGAATTGACCCCAGAGTCTCTAAACACGGAAATGAAGGAAGCTATCACTAAAAAAATTCCTCAAATAAATGTCCTCTTTTTGCCATACATCAATGGGTTGTCCGGTTGCATAACTGGAACATAAGGTGTACAATAATTATAAAAAGATGAACGATGTCAAAGGGGAAAAAACAAATAATGCCAAATCAGATAACTGTAACTTGAATTGTGAGAGAATATGTTTTAGAACTAATTCTTTTATATTTTAATTTAATGTAAAATTCAATATAAAATGCAAATACCAGTTTTTCACCACTCTAAATGTGGCAAACACAATTTTTTCGCACTTTCTTACCTTTAAGTGAGTAATACGTTTGAACAAAATTCATAACAATCTGTGCCAAATCAGATAACTGCAACTTGGATTGTTAAAGGAATATGTTTTAGAACTAATTCTTTAATTTAATGTAAAATTCAGTATAAAATACAAATAACAGTTTTTACCACTATAAAATAACCCTAAAACTACTAATTGGGGCCAGAAAACTTTTTTCTTTCTTTCTTACATTTAAATGAGCAATACGTATTAATAAACTTCACAACAATCAGTGCCAAATCATATAACTGTAGATTTGTTTTAGAATTATTTATTTTATATTTTAATTTAATGTAAAATTCAATATAAAATACAAATAACAGTTTTTTACTTCTCTAAATGAGACAAAAAACTTTTTTTTTTTTGCACTTTCTTACCTTTAAATAAGCTATACGTATGACCAAACCTCATAGTATTGGTATAGTCAAACCTTGCAAGAAAAATCTGTCTTACATTATGCCATCATTACTATTTCATTATTACCGTTATCATTTATTTTTTCATCGTCCTTTATACTGCGAAATTACCTCTTGGTTGAAATAATTTAACACTAGTCATAATAAAATGAAGCTGTAGTAATTAAATCCATTTACAGATTCATTCAAGTTATTTATAGATTCTATTTATAATAATTTTTCCATCCTGTTTCCCATTGCACGTGAGACTTACGAAACGTGAGTGAAAATGTTTAACGTTTAACTTAATTGCATTCAGACGTAAAACGATAAGTATTATCAAAATGCAAGCAACGTTCATCCGACAGTTGTCAAACGCTTTGATTCTAAATGACAATTATGAATATCTCTTGTTGTAACAAGCTGCTAAACAGAAAGTTCAGACGGAAAAAGGAACTATTATTCTAATCATGAAAACCAGAAGTATCGTAGAAAACAAGTGTTTTCTAGCTTTTTTAAATGTTTAAATGTGTGACACTATGTATGAATACAAATGGGAAAGTTAACGAAGATAATATTTCTCTGCATGTTTTCCATTTGTTTCTGAAATTAATGTCTCCTATCTGAGGAGTAATAAAAATATAATATTTCTGGATTTAGTTGGCAAAGTAAATGTTTTTATTATTATTATTTTTTTTTAATAAAACGATAGTGTCAAATCTTAGATATCGTATTGTAATTTTTGAAAAAGGAGAGTTACCTTTTCTATTTCTTTGATTGTTGTAGGTCATAACTGATTTTATTAGTAATTTATAGAGAGAGGACCTGAATATAATTTATTACCGTCATAACGACATGAATATAAATTATTTTTCATATATGGTATGAATGAGAAAGCTTTGAAGAAAAATGTGATAAAAGTCCATCTAAATTTTTAAAACGTCCTATAAGAAGTAAGATGCTTACTAAGCTGGAAGACAATTAGTTAGCTATTTTACATTATCCCATAAGCAATAAAATATTTCATATAATTAAGGCTGCGTGAAGGACATATTGTCCCAATTTCATTTCATTAATCACACAATCACATGATTTAGAAGAAAAAAAAATATATTAGGGGTTTTTTTTTTTTTTGGGGATGCGGTTCTTATCCAACTTGGTCGACAGCAACATCTAGATCAAGTCCAAAAGCTATTGTGGTCTCATGGAAGGAGGGAAAGGGGGACAGTTTCTGTTGACATGAATCACCCTTAAGTAGAAGTCTGTTTTGGCTCCGCGACGCTGAAAAAGAAGGGCAGTTCCTCCCTGGTTGACTTTTAGGGGAGCTACCTCGCATTTGCGTCGGGAGAAAACCCTTAAAATTCCCACCAGGTAGTCCGAGTAATTAGGCAAGATGCCGAACATCATAAACGCCATCGAGACTCACGTTTTTAGAAACAGTACCGCTGCAACAAAGCCCCCGCGGATTGAGCCTCCCATCCTAATGCTCACCAACAGCACACGTTGCCACTGAGCCGCTATTTGGGCGGTCATTTATTAGTCGTACTGCATTTTCGTATTGCATTTCTTAAAGCTGTAAGCTACAGTAATCACAAAATATTGTACAAATCCATTAATTTTATATACCCTTGTAAACCCTTATAAGTACTTGTATTAATTAATCTATGACTGTTGAATATGAGTTGATTTTTTAATTTCTTTAGTGCTGCATTATTATATTACAAGAAATATGCCACGCGTAAATTATTTGTAATTGAATAATAATTCCGCCTGAGGTGCCAGAATTTAACAAAGTTTGAGAAAAATAAAGATTAAATCATTTTACATTTTATTTTATATTTTTCCTTTTTACAACTATGTATCATGTGACAGAGCTAAATATATTTGAATATTTATTTATTATGTTCAGTTTATTTCTAAATATATATGCGGAATTAAATTATTTATATGCACTAAAAATAATTGTCTTTATACCTGATAATAGTGTTTTTTGAAGGAGGTATTCTTCTATTTGTGTTAGAGCCTTAGATTCGTTTTATAGTGAGAGTATTTTATAGATTTTTGAATTTACTATAAAATGTTACCTTATATTTAATAGAAAATTCACTATAAAACTTTCCCAGATTTTCTAGTAATAACTATCATTTAGTTCAAGTAAGCATCGATACGTAACAAGACTACATTTATTATGTTCTTCAGGCAGCTATCAAACAACGTAATTGTTTTTCGCTTTCCATCGGTTCAGTAACTATAGCAATGGGAAAACTTCTCCAAGCATTCGTCCCAAACCAAACCAGTCGAAGATACTAATTGCCACTAATCTATAAAGATAGAAAAACGAAGAAGCAATGAAATATCGCCAATTTCGGAAAGGGACGTCATGCAAAAATCGTTGTAATTCGTCAAGATTTTGATCATTATCGTATTTGTGCTGGTCTCGACCTATTGTTTCTGTGAAAGCGCTCGACAGTGCGTGGCTCTGTCGTCTACCTCGCTGGATACCTGTCAGTTCCAGATAGTCGGTTGACATGTAATATCTGATTTCCACAATCACTTCTACCCGGCCCCGCTTTTGATGCCAATCATGCACGTCATACACAGTGTAGTTTGACGTCTGATGAACTATCCGACCACAAAAACAAACAACACAGGGCGATTTTGTGATGCTAATGTGAAATGGGAGATTATCATGATAGGATATTATGCAATGGAGTAGTGATTTGATAAGTAACTGTGATTTCAGCGACTTGTTTTCTGATACGCTTTCAAAGAATCGTTTCAGATTAGTGGAGTTTTTTTTTTCATATAGTTTTAAAACTAATTGCTTTACACATCATATTAAAATTAATTGCTTTTCACATCCTCTTAAAAATTAATTGTTTTCCACATAATCTTGATGATAATTGCTTTTCTTGTAATCTTAGTTTTTATGTAAATTTTAGATAAAATCACATTTTTGATGTATGTGAAATTTCCATCATTGTGATACGCATTTTGTATCATTTTTACTCTTCACGTGTTCTTTCTTAAACATGAAATTACTTTATAATAATAAATTTGTGTTAATTTAAATAGAATTTATTTTATGAATCTCTCTTTTTACATATATTTTTTAGTCATTGAAGTATTCTTCGACGTTACACATTCTATTTAAACCGATATGTTTGAAGCAAATAAGTTTTGCCAAGAAGATGCATGTGAATAAGAACAAAAAGACTTTATAAAAATAAAAAGAAAAAAAATAAAAACTGGTTGTATTTCTTTAATATTTGTAGTGTTTTACATGTGTTTATATCGAAGATATTAACACATATAAAACACTCCACTATGGTTTCAAAGAAATGTTTCAGATTTGTGGGGCTTTTTTCCCATATAATTTTAAAACTAATTGTTTTGCTCATCATCTTGAAATTAATTGTTTCTCATATAATCTTGATGATAATTGCTTTGCTTGTAATCTTAGTTGTTTTTTATATAAACGTATATTAAATAAATTTTGATGGATGTAAAATTTCCATCATTGCGATATGGTTATGCATAATTTTTTGTTTTACTTTCCACGTGTTCTTTTAAAAACAATTAATAATTAATTAATTAAATTACCTTGTAATAATAAATTTGTGTTAATTTAAGTAGAATTTCTAAGGAATATGTCTCTTTTTCTTCCTCTCTTTAAGCGGCCTAATGACCAATTGGTTAAAGCTCTGACCTTTGGTGCACAAGTTTCAGGTTATGACTGTGATATGGATGTTTGTGAGTGGTTCGGAATCCGTTAAACAGTAGGTCCTGATATAGTTAGCCTAAAGTGGGCACTAAATGGCCGTAGAGAAACAAACCAAACCCTTTTTTACATATATGTGTTTTAAATCATTAAGTATTTTTCGAGATTGCACATTTTATTTTATACCAATATATCTGAAACAATTAAGCTTTTGACAAGATAAAAAGTAAATAACAACAAAAAAATACATTATCAATAAATTAACTTGTTGTATTTCTTTAATATTTGGAGTGTTTTTTATATGTGTTTATATCAAAGATATTTGGAAAAAAAAAAAAAAAAAAGTGATTCAAAATTTAAAATGCTCACTGCTGATAGGGCTTTATTAAAGTATGTACCTATAGACGGCCTTAATTTAACAAAAGTTAATTGTTGCACTTATATGCCTTGTTTAGAGTAAATCTGTTGCTGCTGTTTTTTTATCCACATCTAGAACAAACCCACGAATCAACGTTGGTACCATGGTTGAAGGAAAAGAGGGCAACTTCTGTTGTGATGGAGAACCAGTAGGTAGAAGTCAATCTTGGCTCCGTGACGCTCTACAGTCATATGAGACCACGACCTACGGTTAAAGTAGATTCCAAACCGTTACAGACATCCATATCCCCGCTGGGACACGAAAGCGAAATCTGTGCACCATGTGCCAGAGAGCTAATCACTCGGTCATTCTGGCCCTTAGAGTTAATCTTAAACATTTTACAAAGTTATGTTAAAGACGAAATTTATATAAAAATACTTCAAACTTAGATAAAAATGTTTATATTTATTTATTTCGAATCAGATTATTATGAAATTGCATGGATATATATTTATATTTTAATATGCATCAAATTGGAGATACAATAAGAAAAATATGATTAAAGAAAAAGGATAATTAGTAACTAAGTTAATAATAAAGCTTAAATGTCACACATGTCTGTAATTGTTTCAAAATTAATTTCAACATCTCATTATTTTCACGCACATCGCCGCTCAGTCACCGTCCACAAGTTCTCAAAAACAAAACGTCAAGATGTTTGCTTAATTCAGGAAGTGAGAAAATCGTTGTGAAAAATGCCCAAAAACAGTTCTTACAGCATCTGAAACAGAATGTAAACTTTCTAACTAATCCCGGTAATGCTGTAAGGAGGCACGTCAAAGCGCGGATTATTCAATCCAAGCAGTCACAAACAAAAATGCATGACCCTCTCTCAATTCAGCAACCAGATGACCACGGTCGAGCCTTTTTGTTAGTCATTCTCGGTGTGCTTTTTTTTTTTTATTTAAAGAAACGAAATCTCTTAAATAGGGATTACGTCTGAGCGGATTTTGAAAGACGTTACTGCAGTTTGTCATCGCATGCTTCATGCTTCTATAGCACGCAAAGTGTTTTACTTCATAAATCAACAATGCGTGTCGTTTTTTACAGGATCCGCTTAAAAATAAATAAAACGACACACACACACACACGGTAGGAGAAAAGAATAGTTTTTTATTATTCTTATTTTTTTGGTATTCTTCTTTTTATGTTTTTTATGGAAGAGAAACAAACTTGTGCATGCTCTGATGAACTGGGCTTCGAGTCCATTTTCTTTTCCAAACTGGAGGGAATTGAAAGCACATAAAACGCCTCTAATGCCTGGAAATAAAGAGGTTTGGGTTCGTCCCTAGTTACTGGCACAAAGCTTGGCAAGTCGTCGACAAGAGGAGTTGTTTCGAGAAATGTTTGCAATCAATTACCTCTTGAAAGTGAAAAACTCGCTCAAGTGTTGAAATCTGAAACATTGTCATTACGCTAAGTATTCTGATATCGCAGTGCTGGCGCAGTCTTTGGAATGACTCTGCAGAGTTTCTGCTGCAGATATTTTCCATGAGGGGTGGCGGGGTGGGGATGACTGGCAATTTTCTTTCTCTTTTTAGCTGCTGGTGGGTTCAGCGTGCGCTCTGGTAAATTGTCGTGCAAATCGACACTTCTCGAATTTTGTCCTCCTCAGACTGAGGCATCGTTGAGTTGAATGATTGGTATTCATTATTTCTGACTGTTAGGACAGTGCACAATGAAAGGGGGTGGAACTTAATGAACGTTTTTGACAAAACACAAGAACAATGAACTTTTGATGATTTAGGAAAAGAAGTTCGGATTTCAATTTATCGCTTTAAAATGATTGGTAAGCCTTTTATGACAATGTCTTTTATGGGATCTAATCAGACAAATCAGATAAGCAAATAGCTCATAGAGATAAAGCCTTGTAAAAGAAGTACTGTAGGCTGTTATCTTCAAGATCTTAAACTCCTTAAGCAGATGTTCTATTGAAATCATGTAGTTTGTATGATGTATCCGTTTTGAATTTGCGTCTCCGATTTATTTTTGTAACCAATCACAAGAAGAAGCTTATAATATGAAATATGTGTTTTTTGTGGCACAAAAACCTAACTGGGCGAAGCAATTAGTTATACAATGGAGATAACTTTTCAGAGATTTAATACATTTTTATATTTAATTTACAGAAATGTGTATATCACTATTTTTAAATTAAAACGTATTATGCTTAAAAAAGATCTATTTTATCTAGATTGATGGAATTAAAAAGTTTTGTAATTAAAATATAGTTATTATAAATATACAGAAAGAACCTGAAATTTATCTACAAGGCTGTCAAATTTGTTGCCCTATTCACTTTTGTTCTGAGGCTTTCATATTAAAAAATTCCATATTAAATGGAAAAATACTAAATTTAATTAAAATTGTAGCTGTAGAACATCTCTCTTTATATATAAAGGAAGACAAATTTGTCGGTGAATTTTCTATGTTCTTCTTCTCTAGCAGAATTATATATATATATATATATAAAATTGTGTAAATCAATTGATTTATACAACGTTAAATGTATACAAATGTCATTTAAATTGTTTATGTTTAAACTATTGTAAATATCTAATTAAAATATAAAGGCTAATAGTGAAAAAAATTCTTTTTTAATAATCAATCGCCTGTCCATTGTTGTCAAGTTTAAATATTCCAGTAAAGTTGGGTAAATATTATAGATATTTTTACTATTTAATTTGACAACATCGAAAGCCTCTGCGAAAAACTAATTTAAAACTTTTGTAGTTGAAACAAAATTTTATAGTTCCCATTAAAAATTTCATATTGGTGAAAAATTTATCTTTTCTGTAGATAACATTTAAACTTTTGTATGGGATATAATAAAAGTTCTGAGAATTTAGAGTAAATAAAAAAAAATAAAAAACTACTCACTCATTTAATATTAAATGTAATATTTATTACAATATTTGCTTTATGGTGTGAGGAGATATAAAGCTGTAAATCTCTTCAGCAAATACTAAAAATATTTCTAAAACATTTAATGATAATTATTTTAATATTAATAATTAGCACATACTTTATAAATTAACTATTCATTATGCATTAAGGGAAATGTTTGAAAACCTGATTTCAAATATTTGTATCTGTAAAATGTGTATAAGTATACATATGTATAAATGTATAATATGTATAAAATATATAAGTTACAAATATAAATGTACAATATGTATAAAATATATATGATCTACTATTAAGTATGATATACTATTCCAACAACGCTAAAGTCTAACATTTTGTGGATACCAATTTTTCAAAATTATTCTACACAAATTGATAGTTATCCATGCTACTACTACTAAATATCTCAACCGGGAATATTTATTCTCCTCAAGGAAGCAGTACAAGATGACTATCCTCCAGAAATCATCAAGGACAGCCGTGGAAATGGCGCGCAACTAGCTGGCAGGAAGGGCAAAAAGATAGAAAAACGTTTGATAGCCCTGGGCTGGCTGATGAGGTTTTTCATCAAGGAATGACGAATCACCCTTTCCCACTTTTCCTTCTAACGACCGCGCCAGGAATGTGTAGGAAGCGTCGGGGGTTTTATGGCATTCGGATGAGCACTTAATCCTGGCAGGGTTAGCCATAAATGGCCTCCATCCTTAAGTAAGGGATCAAGGAAATCATCTGCCGCATGCATTTTACTGCCCTGTAAACTGCCCGGCCGGGAGCCTAATGTCTTTAATCGAGATGCCTCAAATTATGTCCCATCTTAATTTCGCTCTCGGCTTCTGTCCTACACACCATTCGGGGAAGTCCTCGTTGGAGGATTTGATTGAGATTTCGTGCAGCTTTTAAAATATTTAATTTCAGATATCAATAAGGAGGGTTTTATTTTGATCATAAGTATTATGGTGAGTTAGATATTTTCATAAGATGTGCTATTTGGTTTTGAATTTTTAGTGTAATTTAATAATACTGTAATTTATGGGTCATGGTAATTATGTTTTTTTTTAACATATTTTTTTTGGGTACATTGTGTTTTAAATAATATACCACCTGCATATCATATCGGGCAATTGACAACTGGCATACCGATTACGGAGTACCAATAGGGATAGATTCCTTAACCCCTCATCTTAATTCATATAAATGTTTACCATTATAATTGGCTACTTAAAGTTAGTAGGTGATAAAAAAAAAAAAACAGTTTCTAAGAATTAAAAATGGTACTCTAAAAATTCAAAGAAATACTAAAAATAAATAAAAGTGCATAAAAAAGTTAAAATTAAAATGAAAAGAATTTACGTTAAAATTCGGTACAATTAGGGACCAGTTGTCGATGCCATAAAATTATTGAATATGATTTAAAAGATTGCTGAACGTGCGGGCCATAAAAATGAATCTGAAAATATAAGACATTAATAGTCCCCCTCCTCCTAAAAAAGGCCAATCACAAAATCAAAGTTCTGATACTTTTTTATTTAAAAAAAAAAAAATTTTTTTTTTTTTTTTAATGTTAATGAAAGTACCAGAATAGTATAGTGCCTGAATGTTAATGGAAGTACCAGAACAGAATAGTATTAAGTTTTATTGCTTGTAACTAACATTTCATAACTGATAATTTATTATTTGCTTAAAATTAAATAACTGATATTGATTTAGCATGAAGTTATCACCATAAGAAATACATTTGACAGCTATTACTTTTTTACGGTATTTACCCAAAATATAAATAATAAATTTAAATACATGGAGATTACTACAATTTCATGTGAACATAAGAGTAAAATGATTGAAAAGGTTGTCTTAACCCATTTAAAATTGACGTTGCGAATTAACGTAGATAAACAGGCAACATAAGATAAACTTTTTGTTCTTCTGTTTTATGTGATGCATGTTTAATATTTTTATGAAAGAAAGAAATGAAATGAATGAATGATATTTTTATGAAAGAAGTTATGAAAAAATGAAATGATGATTATGAAAAAAAAAAAAAAAAAAGAAGGTTGATCGGTCTCAAAAGATAATTTTTTGAAACGTTTACTCCTTCTTTTTAGTAATTTTTTTCTTTCCTTTTTTTAAGTGTAAATTAGAATGTTCCTTTACGTAATATAGCTTTTAAAAATGTTATATAACTGGAAAGATATCATTATTGATTGATATTACATTTACTTAACATCAGCTCAAAATAAGTGAAAAAAAAAAATTAAAGTCTAAGGGAAAATAAGTGAAAAAAATTAAAGTCTAAGGGAAAATAAGTGAAAAAAATTAAAGTCTAAGGGAAAATAAGTGAAATTCCAAGGGGAAAAAAAGTTGAAAGATGTTACGTTTACGTAACATCAGTCAAAATAAGTGAAAAGGGGAAATAAGTGAAAGTTTAAGGGGAAAAATATTTATTTTTTGCGATCACATTTTGTAAAAAAAAAAATACCCCCTTTTCACTTATTTTCCTTGACTCTTAAAAGTACAAGAATTAAATTTCATTCATTTTCTTGCAAGTTGTAAACGCTCCTTCATCAAGCGTATCAAAAATTATCTTAGTACAAGAATCATTAATTCGTGTATAAAATTTTTTATTCATTTACTAAAAAAAAAAAAAAAAAAAAAGAAAAATCATAATCTTTATATCTAAAATATTAATAAAAAAAAGTCCATCGAAAAAAAAAAAAAAAAAAATTCTACCCGAGCGGAAACCGTTGTCTAAAACAAGAAATGAACAATGTTACCGAAGGGCTCTAAAAAAGGGGTTTGTTTTCCAATCGGCTGGTTCTTCAAAAGAGGGGGTAGGGTGTAGGGCGGGAGGGTCGAACAGACACGAAGCGAGCGCGTGAGACATTTGTGCGAGTTTCCTGCCTCCAACGAGATGGAGTGAGCTGATAAGTGAGTATTCGTGATCAGTTAGTTTGAGATCTACCGCAGGTAGTTTCGGTTACCATGTTATGGCAGCAAAAACGGTATCGTGACTTCAGCTGTTTGTTCAGAAAGGACTACCGAATGTTGCTGATTGCAACCAATTCATTTACCTGCTCAGAGGAAGTTCAAAGAACTTGTTTTAGAGGTCGATTTTTAGATCTGATTGTTTGTTATCTTGTCCGATTGAAATCAGAAGGTTTTTCTTTTTTTAACATTGTTAAATTTTCATTTTTTTCTTATCAATAGTATGGGGAGGAAATGTATGTTTATGCATTTTATTTTTATCTCTTTTACATTGAATAAATTATGTGTCTTTCAAAAATAAAAATGGAAATAGACATGCAGAATAATATTTCATAAAAACATAAAAGATTTTAAAGCAACTGAATTATATTGACTATTTCTGACTATTCTATTGACTTATTTCTATTGAATTGGCTATTTCTTTTTGACAATTTGTTCTGTGAAATTTTATAAATTATGCATCCATGTTATTGTATTGTATATATGCATCCATGTTATGTATTGTATATATGCATCCATGTTATTGTATTTATATATGCATCCATGTTATTATATTTTTACATGAATCCATATTATTATTTCTTTATTATTTGTTTTTTTGTTTGTAGCAAACTCTATTGTCGCATCCGGAATAATATTCATTAATGATGAAATTTTGTTTAATGAATCCATGGTCTAATATGATGTTTTGACAGATACTATGATGATTTTGCACAATATTTTCGAATAAGTTTCACATGATTAAGACAGGATACTGTAATACTAGTATTTTTGCGAGTTGATATTGATAGTAATTATAAAACTTGATAAATATACATGTAATTAAGTATTAACAATTTCTGGACTTGTGGATCAATGGCAACACGGGCCGCTGGTGAGCATTAAAGCAGAGGTTCATCCACTGGCGACTTTATTGTAGACACAGTTTCAAAAAAACGAGGCGACTCGATGTCGTTAGGGATGCTCAGCTTCTTGCCTCGTTAATCTGACTACCTGGTGGGAGTTTCCGTGTTTTCTACCATACGATATGTAAATTCAGTGTAGCTCTCCTAAAAGTCCTCCTGGAAGACACTGCCTTCCTTCTTCAGCATCACGCAGCCAAGTCAGAAATCAACCTACGAGTGCTCCATTACAACAGAAGTTGCAACAATCTTTTCCTCTTTCCATGAGACTATACCATCTTGGAATTGGTCTAGATGGTGTTGTCTACCAAGTGGAATTAGAAAAAAATTATTAACAAAATAATATTGAAAACCTCTACTTTCATTTCGGCATTTCTGAATATTCTCAACAGAAACAAATTTAATCAGTTATTTTATTGCACATCATCACTTTATATAAAAAACATTTCTCATTTTAAATTCGTTTTCTGTTTTTTTTTTTTTCCAACTGTCGTTTGATGGCTTTTTTCATAAATCTATGATTCATTTTTAAACAAAATTTATATTTTTTCAGCTTCTTCTTGTACTTTATTCAAGAAATTAATTACCAATTTTATTGTATTAATTATATTTTTAATCTTCATACTATATCTAATTAACAGTTAATTTTCATTTCTCAAGGAGAAAGTTTTCTCCAAATTAGTTACATTCTCACTTTAAATAAATTATAACATTAATTATTTAACTAGAGAGAGCGTAGTAACTACGTAGAGCTTTCGACGTAGATTGAAAACCCTACCCGCAGAAAAAAAAACCATCTCTTGTGACGAAATCTGACAGTAGGCAGAGGGCCTTGGTCCACCATGGACTATGATGGTAATCGTGATTATGGCCCACCATGGCCCTTTTTTTTTTCCCACCACCCAATGGTGGTGGACAAGAATTGAAGAAGAAGAAATTGAAGCCATTGAAGAAGAAGAAATTGTATTCAATAGCAAACAATTTTGGAAGTGCATAATTTATTGTTGATAAAATTTGAATAAGCAAAATTTTGTTAGACACAAGAAAAAAATCCTTTTTGCAAGCTATATATTTTAAGATGGATTTGTTTAATTTAATAAAATGTCCTACTACCGTATGCTTTTATTAGAAACTTATATGCAAATTCAATTCATTATTATTGCTATTTGAATAAATATCATAATAAAACAAGGCAAGATAAAATAGATACGAATTCCCAACCTCCTTTGATATGTATGAAACGATTTATATGATTTATTGCGGAATTGTGAGAAAATTGTCTTCTTATTAATACGAACACGAATAATCAAATCGATAACAATGCTTCACAATTTTTATATGCCTACTCTCTGCACTTTCTGAAGCTATCGATATCCCCAAAAAAGGTCAAAGAAAAAGAAAAAAAATTTTTTTTTTCTTAATATAATAATACGAATCTAGCATACAGATTCTTTTTTTTCTTAACCCTCACACAATAGGGCCTACTCATTTGAGACCGAAACATCTAAAATAAACATATTATGCCCAATTTCTTTTTTCTTCTGCAACGACACAATGTAATGTCATGAATTGGTGGCCAGTTCCATAAATCGTAGCGCTTGACTAAACCGATGCGGAATTCTTAATTGAGCACATTTTTAAATGATTTCTTTTCTTTTTTTTTCTTCTTTTTTTTTTTTTTTTCCCTAGGAGCTTCCGGGGTTTCCATAGGTAGTTGTGGTGTAAAAGGTCTCGATAGCATTGTTTTATTGACAATATAATTGGATTATTTTGCATTTGCTTGAAAGAATATTAATAGAGTGGGCTTCGTTATGAATTCTTTCTGCGTTTGGTGGTTGTTCCTTGCCATTACTAAGTTGTGTCTGTTCTATCACTTATCTACCACCTTCCTTGTAATGACAACAGATATCAGATGTTTCGTACTTCCTATATATGATGCATCGCACCGTGTAATTTCAATTGTAGGGGATTGTTTTAAACATATCTATCACGTTCATTGACAGTGTGGGTCGATCCATAACAATCCATTGACATATGGTGATTGACATGGGCTTTGTACAATCGACAAATCACTATTCTTCACTTGTTGGATGTCCTGATTTTTCCAGTGTTAGGTTAGAGGTTCTATAAGTATATTTTTCAAAATACTTGCAAAAATATAATAATATATTTTAACTACACGCAAACAAAGGAAATATTTAGTCAAAGTTTACATTTTTCTATAGCTATTTAATGTAAAAAAAATTTTAACCAATATGATGTGGAACTGATCTAATATTCTGAAATAATATTATGTCGGCAATAAAGTAATTTCGGTTTTCACCGTTCATTATTTTATGTGAATTTAAAATGAATATTTTATGTCTAATGAGATTTATTTTTTTTAAACTCAAGTGCCGATTCTCTTTAAATATTTTAAATATGTTATTTGCAAAATTTTAAATTCTTTATTACTTCAAAATATGATGTGGAACTGATCTAATATTCTCAAATAATATTACGTCGGCAATAAAGTAATTTCGGTTTTCACCGTTTAAGTACATTGAAAAAAAACCGAACTTAATTTCTTTCCAAACCAATAGTAATAAAAATAAATTTTTAAATTGCATATACAACTAAGGCACAGATAATTTAAATAAATGTTATTAAACCATCTACTAAATATATTTTTATAGTTTCTTACAGCCTAGTGAATGAAATAAAGATTTGTTCATCAGATCGATCTTGAACGCGTGTTTGGAAAAATATTTTAAAACTTTCAAAATATTCAGATAGAAATTTTAATGGAATTTATTAAGCAACTTAATTAACAAAACAATGAAAAAGGAAGTGTTTCTATTATGCACTTACTAACAAAACAATTTCGCACACAAATAAAGAAACTAATTGAACTAATTGAAATTGAATTAGAACTAATTGAAATTTTACACATGTGTTTGTAACTCTAAGAATATTGAATGAATACAAAATGAAAATAAAAATATAGTTTCTTTCAAGACAAATTTACAAAGAAAAAAAAATACGGATCTAGTACCTCATTGAAACAGGGGGTGTGAGTCATATCATTCCACAATTGCTGTAAGTGTATTTCTAGTTCGACCAAATTCTTACGGTTCCCAAATCTGAGTTGGGGTGAATCCAAGAACTGCTTCATTATTATTGAGGAGGCAATACTGTAACATAATTGCAGCAAGTGACAGAGAATTAGACTTTGGAAAATGATTTCTAGTATCCAGCAATGAGAGACAACACATATATTTGAAGGATATGCCTGACAAACAGATGGGCTGTCACGGTAGCATGGAAAGGTAAATGGTGGCATTGAAATGTAAGAGTGGGGGATATAGTGTCACACGGCACTTCACGCAATGACCCTCCAAACCACCATGTTAGATATGGACTCAATGTGTCACTCCAAACAATATGATGCATTAAAGCGTACAGCACTAGTTTTCAAACTCTCACATGGCTGCCCAAATTAAATCCTCATTCATTCCCATTATCTACAAAAAAAGTTTCCAATAATAATATGCAAGTAACTATGTTGTCAAAGATAGTGATGCTGATTACTTTGCAAAATTAACAAAAAAAATGTTGTTTCTAATTTTTTTGTGTGTTTTATTTAGTTTTACTTGAATTAATTAATTTTTATCCTATTTCGTCACTTTATCTTTTTACAAAATTACACCGCATTTATTGGACAAGCTTCAGTAAAGTTCATTAGTTCTGGGGCTCTGGTTCTTCAGTAAAATCCATTAGAATAATAACAACAACAATATTTTAAAAGTTGCTATTGCATTGTCAAATTCTTTCAGGACATGAATCAAAAAAGAGAAATGAAATACTGTGTATAGATTTTTTTTTTTTTTTTTAAATCATTGCTCACAAAAAGTTTTTTTTTTTTTTTTTATTTCCAATGGCAGATTATGAACAGTTACAGCAAAAAAGAACAACGAAAAAAAACCAAACATACAACATACAACAACAACAAAATAATACAAAACATGCTGAAACAGAGTTCATTAATCTAACAATAATGCCAAGTTGCAGATCTTTAGCCACTAAAAAGTGTTACCAGGTGCACCACGGAGATAGATCTTCTGCGCACCCACTTACAAAAGCTTATTTCTATAATCAATATTTTCAATAATAATATGCAAATAACTATATCGTCAAAGATATTGATGTTGATTACTTTACAAAATTAACAAAAACATTGTCTTTATAGTTTATTTGTATTATATTTTGTTTTTACATTTAAAAAATAAATGTGTTTCACACATTTTAAAGGATAAATGTTGGATAACTCATCTAAGGATATCCATATGATGAAAATGGCAACAACCCGATGTCATCCAGTAGTCTATCTTTTTCTGCTTCTTCAGCCAAACAGTTCTTGCAATACCAGGAACAGAGACTAAAAGATTCAGATCCAGAGACTCAATATCATCATTAATTATTATAAGACTTATTATCATCATGAGACATAGAAATATTTATTTATTACTTAGGAAATTTAGTTATTACTTAGATATGGAAATATTTATTTATTTATTTTAGAGGATAAAATGTTCGATCACACATCTAAGGATGTCGGACATGATGAAAATGGCAACAACCCGTGTCAGCCAATAGTCTACCTTTTCTTGCTTCCTCAGCCAACCAGTTCATGCTTCTTTTCATTACCAGTTGCTGTTGCATTGTCAAATTCGTTAATGACGTACATCAAAAAGAGAAATGAAATGCTGAGTATAGATTTTTTAAAAAAATCATTACCTACAAAAAATTTGTTTCTATAATCAATATTTCCAATAATAATAAGCGTTATTGTTGATGTTATTACTAATTTCCCTAGTGCAGAAAAGCCTACACCAGGTCCAGAAGACCCCATGGCAGGCGACTGGGCCACGGTTAAGAGTAATATGCAGCTTCTATTTAGCGAGGAACTACGAGGGTTGAAAACTCACTAAACCTCAAGACAATGCTCTACGATCATATTAAACCGGGACCTATGGTTTAAAATGGATTCCGAAACCTTACAAACATTTCATGGCACCGCCGGCACCGAGCGCCAGACAATCTGCTATATACATTAATAATATGCAAATAATTATGTTTTCAAAGATATTGATGTTGTTTACTTAACAAAATTAATATGTTATTTCAAATTTTATTTTGTTTTACAAGAATTAATCAATTTTTATCCTATTTCCTCACGTTATTCGTTACAGAATTACACCGTATTTATTAGACAAGCTTCAGTAAAGTTCACTGAAATTTGCAATGCTTATTTTACACATTGTAAATAGCAGCATAATCCTTTCTTCCTGATCCTCTTAAAGCGTAACGCCTGCGATTAAAAAGGCCCTTGACCCAAAATGCCGCTTATGGAACAGCTCTGGTAATCGCTGTCGAACAAAAGTGAAAATTGCCTGGCGATAAGGAATCTCTTTTTGTGTACTTTCGCATTAATGCGGGAAAATTATTTAATTTCGCATGTTTTGGTGGGAAACGTTTAACAAATTACTAAATCAAGATAGGTCGCATTTTCATCTAAAAACCGAGTAGGCGTTTAATAAGGGGAAATAATTCCACCATTTTGAATTCAGTTTAAGATGTACCGACAAAAAAATGCCTTATAGGTGTAAAAAGTGTTGATGCATAATTAAGATCACGATCTTTTGATGTCAAAAGGTGACATTATGACATTAGCATAATTACGGATGTACATATTGTTCAGCAAATAACTATTACTGACCTTTCAAACTTTACAGTCTTTTTATATGCAAAGTTTTGCGACTAATTTTGTAAATTTTAATACATAATTTGCTTTTCATAAAACGTTTAATAAAAGATAAGTATGTTGCAAATGATAGTTACACTATTCAATTTGAAAATTTTCTTTGGTAAATGTTTTAACATGCATGTTACATGCATATAAAGTAATTTTGTTTATCTATTGTCCTCTTATGAAAGCTGCCTGATGACCAATTGGCCAGCGCTATGGCCTTTGGTACCATAGGGTACCAAGGTGGGTTATATTGGTTCCTGGCGGAAGCGTGGATGTTTGTTAGTGATTTGGTATCCAAGTTAAACTGTAGAAGCCAATCTAATTAGCCTAAAGTGTGCACAAAATGACAGTGGAGTGACAAAACCAAATCGTTAAAAATATGTTGTTTGTATGAATGTTTATTAAGAGATTTTAATGCTTCTTTGTTAAAATTTAATAAATCCGATGCATTTTTGGGAATTTATTATGAGATTAATTTAATATATAAGTTGGTATTGTAATCAAAGTAACGAAATGTCAACAACAAGTCAAGTTAAATAAATTGAGTTTTTTTTTTCCCAAGTACCTATATTTGTTGCTGAAATGCAGCATTATCATTGCTCTACACAGCACTCATATTTTTCCTATATAATGTGGGGTGGCCGGATGACTAATTGGCTGGCGCTATGGCCTTTGGTACCACAGCTTCAAGTTCGAATCCTGGACGCGGCATGTATGTTTTTTGGTGGTTCGAAATCCACGTTAAACTATAGGTCGCGTTCTAATTAGCCTGAGTGTGCAAAAAATGACCGTAAAGCGACAAACAGAACCTCTTATGAACATTTTAAAAATCTTTTTCATGTAAATTATCGCAACTAGAATGCACGCAGTTAAATTATCACTTGGGAGTAAATTAATTTGTTATCATTTACAACATACATGGCGTTTTTTACAGAGGAAAATAATTGTTAAAGGACTTAATTAATACCTCGTTATTGAATGTAATTCATCTACACTTATAACCTCCTAAACTAATCAAATGACATAAAAACTAGAATCAATTACCTACGCCTTTTTTTAGGATTGTAGATATTGCTAATTAAATTATCTTTTTCGTAACATTATGTCAAGGTGTTTCAAGTGTGTTTTTACTGCTTCTTTCCAATTACCGCTAACAAAAGGTAAGGGCAGATGATTATTTTGCGCAATAATAAAAAAAAATAATGAAACGCATCATTTCCGTATAAAGAAATGAGGGAATTACAGCTTTCAGATTCGTTGCAGTTCATAATAGAAAACTAAAAGTTATGATTATTGTTAGTCTCTTCAAATAAAGGCGCAGGTGGAATCGATTCGTAACCGCTTTCACATTGAGCTTTCTATTTTGCAGAGTGCGCGCGTGCTAGAGTTCCGGATATAGTAGGAAAATATTATAAGAAAGTGAAATGCTGGTTTTTATGTCTTTTGTACATAAAAAAAAAAAATTCATTGTTATTTTTAAAGAATTTGTGTATTAGTAATAAAGGTTATTGCTCCTATCAGGTGCAAGTATGTGTACTTTATATACATAAAAAAGATTTTATATTATTTTTTTTTTGCAATAAGAATAGAAACTATTTTTTCTGCTATAATATAACATAATTTTTTTCTTCACTTATACAGCGTATTGAATTTCACATTTGGCAGTTGTATTTACTATAGCTAATATAGGATATGTATCAACGCATAGATCTATTTAATATGGGAAAAAACAATGATGGCAATTATTTTATAAAATAAAACGTAGGGCCTGATGGCCGAGCTGAGTGACTGGCGCTCTGGCGCTCGGTGCCACAGGTTTCGGCGGTGCCATTTATGATTGTAGTGGTTTGGAATCCACTTTAAACAGTAGCGCCCGGTTCAATATGACTTTATAGCATTGGGCGTAGGGCTGACAGCTCTACCCCATAAAAAAGATAACATCTCCTGACTCGAAATCTGCCTGTAGGCAGATGGCCTTGGCCCACCATGAGGCTGTTGCCCTACTGGTGATAAGACATATATACTAACACTGTTGGTGCTCGGTGCCACAGATTTCGGGTTCAACTTCCGGTGGTTCCATTTAAGATTGTAGTGGTTCGGAATCCACTTTAAACAGTAGCGCCCGGTTCAATATGACTTTATAGCATTGGGCGTAGGGCTGACAGCTCTACCCCATAAAAAAGATAACATCTCCTGACTCGAAATCTGCCTGTAGGCAGATGGCCTTGGCCCACCATGAGGCTGTTGCCCTACTGGTGATAAGACATATATACTAACACTGTTGGTGCTCGGTGCCACAGATTTCGGGTTCAACTTCCGGTGGTTCCATTTATGATTGTAGTGGTTCGAATCCACTTTAAACAGTAGGTGCAGGTCTAATATGACTGTAAAGCATTGGTCGTAGGGCTGACAATCCTACCTAGTAAAAAGAAAACGTCTCGGAAATCTGTTGGTAGGCAGACGTCCTTGGTTCCACCCCAGGACTGCTGCGTTAATAATGAATAAGAAGAAACATATTCTAGATTAACTGTTCGGTAAATTTTTGTAAAATAAAATATTATAACTTTTTAGTTCCCTTTCAAATACCGATGTGAAAATTAAATAATATTGTTGGCAATTTGAATCATCTCACTAATATGTATATTTTAAATATTTTGTATAAATAAAATGCAAAAACTATTTATTTAAATGATGTATGCATTTGTGGATCACGTGATACTAACCTAATATAATCATGATGCTATTGTAAACTTTTGTATCTAATAGTCAACTGTTTATACAGGAAATATGACATAGCCAACTATTATATTGGAGATGAGGCCCCTCGGAGCTAGAAAGGTCCAGGAATCCAAACACAAAATTTTTATTTAAAAATATGTTATTGCCTCCATTTGAACACTTAATTTGAATATTGTGTTAGTTATAACTTCAGTTTCAATATGTTGAAAAGAATTGGAAATATTCAAAAATGGATGTATAAAATGGATGTAATATAACTTTCCAGTCAGTATATTAATTTTAATGATTTTGTAAATGTGTTTAAGATTTCTTTTTTACAGTTAAGAATGAGTAATTTTTATTTTTATTTAATGTAATGATTTACTTAAATATTTTCTATGCATTTCTTTCAAAAATGCACTGCAAATTTTAAAATACAATACAATAATAATAATAAATATATAAAAGAACAAAATAAATTAAATTAAAAAAATTAAATTAATATATAAAAATTTAAAGTAATTTTTATTAAATTGCTCATTATATTATACACTTAATATTAATTCGTATCTTTCTCGTGTCAAACTATCCTAAGAAATTAGATATCCCTTTTTAAAAGAGCTGTAAATAATTTCTTTTATTTATTTTCCATCTGTCATCCTTCTCTTCGTATGCTGAAATTAAAAAAAAAAATCAACATTATAATTGTATCAATCAATTACAACATTCATACTTGTATAATATTAGTATATTGGAATATATATGGAACATCAGTCCATGACTATTATTGTATTCAACAGTTGAACAGTTGCATTAAACCTCTATTGAATATGAATAATTAATATCATCACACAATGGATATGAACAGGATTAGATTAATACGATGGATGGGTACGGGATTAGATTAATACAATGTAACTTTTTATTAATTGGGCTTTTCTAGAATTATGTACAATAAGAACAATGCTTATGTAAAAATTTCGCACTGTAAAACATGTTTGAAGTACAATATTCGATACAAACTTTTTATATTTGTTTTAAATAGCTTATTATACTTAATATAATGTAACATTTGATAAAACTTATATTAAGATGATGATAATAAATGTTCTATTACAAAATTATTTAAATTTCAAATGAATTTTAAAATCATTTCTGCATATGGATGATTTCAGGTAAAAAAGTAATAATTTTATACACACAAAAAAAGGAAACAATACAACAATACTTAAAACAAAATATTTTATAATCATCATCATTATCATTGACGCAACAGCCCCATGGTGGGCCAAGGCCCTCTGCCTACTGGCAGCTTTTGAGACAGGAGATGTTTTCTTTTACGTGGTAGGGTTGTCAACTCTATGTCCAACGCTCTGCATTCATGTTAGACGGTCCACTTTTTATAGTCCCCTTTTTTTTCGGTCTGCTTTTAACTCGAACCTGAAGCCCGTGATAATAAGTGTCAGAGTTACACACTCAGCCATCAGGCCCCTAAAATATTGTATACGTGATAAAATTCGAAATATATATATTTTTTAGAAATAAATTTTAGTATTTTTAAAAAACATGTATTTATTTCAATAATCGCATAAATATTTCATGATTTTTGCTTGTTGTTTAAATATATCGAAACAATCATTACGATTTATTTTCATTTCTAAAAAGCGTAAATTTTCAGATTGATTTATATATATATATATATTATAAAATGTTTATTAATTTTTACTTTTTATTTTTATACATTGAAACTGAAAACATGTATCTTCGATAACTTTCAAGCAACTTGCAAGCCCCCTTCCCCCTAAAATTTCGATAATTTTTACTTTCTTTTTACGATTGTTTAAACGATCTTTGTATCTACCACTGCACTTCCTGATCACTTACACGTACTTTCACACGCACTTATACCTCCCTGTTCTTTTTCCACAAACGAGGCAGCAGAGTACAATGAAAAGTAAAAATTATCTCTTTTCATGAAAGTGAGTTACTCAGTATAAATTATCTCACCCGTAGGGGGATGATCTGACAGATTGAAAAGTACACCAGAAGTGGTTGGGCGTCAAAAAACACCATATCCCTAAAAAAAAAAAAAAAAAAAAAAGGAAAAAAAAAAAAAGAAAGAAGGGGGGGACACGAGGTCGACCCTCGTAATTGGATAACGAGGAGCATTAGAAACTCACCTGAAACTGTTACAGGTAATAGAAAGGGCAGCTGTCTATGAAGAAACAGATGTCGCATGATAATTATTAATCAGGCACCGTGAGAACGGAGGCCCTTTGGACGGACAACGCGATAATGAGAATGGCGCGGGATGTGCCGGTAGCTGGGGCCCGACTCGAAATTGAAAAAACAATCGCATGCGCATCCTACAGGCTTTCGTCAATGGATAGTCAAAAGTAAGGTGGTATAAAACATAAGGTGGAAAAAAATGGTGAAAATTTTTAAAAATCGTATTAACAACATATGATGAATGTTTTTCTTCAAAAAATGAGCATGAAAAGTGCAATTCGACTTAAACGTCAATATTAAGATTTTGGTGTTATTTTTTTTGCCCCTTTTAAATTTTTTTTTTCCAAATTATGCGATTTGTACTTGTTAATTGGAGGCATCAATTGTTTCATTGAATTGTGAAAGAAGAATACTGTTGCCTCATTAGATTAGATATTTGTTGAAAGTAGTATTACTTACTTGAAATACACAAATATTACCAAAAATTACCCAAAATATACAGATATAAAGTGTATTATTGTGGGATGGATAGGTAAGTGGGATTGTGGGATGGACATATAGGTATTGTGGGTAGATAGGTATTAGGTATTGTGGGATGGATCGATATATATTACAATCCATCCTCTGTTAGTGGATGGATTGTAATATATACTGGTTGTATTTTGTTGCAAGTGAGCAACTTTATACAGAAAGGTTTCAAGTATATCTTAGATATTTAAATAAAAGCAATGGATATAAAATTTACCATATAACAGTAAAGACAAAAATATACCCTAAAAAGTAAAGACAAAATTTAAAGACAAAATATACCCTAAAAGTAAAGACAAAATTTTTCATAAAAGAATAAAGACAACAATAATTAATGAATACACCACGATAAATAATGCATAATACCACCATATACACAATAATAATTAATGAGTATACCATAATAATTAATGAATAAAATTAGATTTTTGTAAAATTTAAAAAGATTTTCGGATTAACAAGAAATGCAATTTTTACATTATTTTTCTTCTAAATTATTGACTTTTGTGCGTCATTGAGCCCCTTTTAATTATTTATCTATATTTTATGAATTTGATTTAAGCAATTTTCATTGGCCCACCTATCGCATAACATAGGAGTATTACTATATAATGATTTCAACAATTTTATTATCAATATTTTCAACCTACAAGCAAACATATTATAAATATTACACGGCCCCTTATGCCAAAATGTTGTAAATTGTGGGAGGGAAAAAAAACCGCTAGTTACCGCTTATGTAATATACTCCTTTGGCAGATCACAGTAACAAGCATTGAAAACCATAAAGTAAAACAAGCAACACAGTTGTTTGCATTCACACCTGTCACATTATTTTTTTTTACAAACTATCCCTTTCAACTCGTCTCAGTTGACATAGTAAGTGAAAGTACCCTAACCCACTGACCCTCTATGGTCACAGTGACAAAACGAAGCTTTCGTCAATCGGTTTATTCATTAACTGGACCTTCCGTTGGACACGCTAAAACACATTTCAAATGCAACCCATTTCCTCTTTATTTCAGTGTAAGTGGAACATTTTAACCTATTCATGGCACAGTTGAAAAGAACAGTTTTCAAATTATACTATCAAAATGGGTTACTGAAACTTTTATGGTTTTGAGATGGGGTGATTAGTTTAAAAATATTAATTTAAAATATGGTAAATAAGCGGAATTTTTTTTATGTATACATGATGTTTTAAAAGAGCGTACATGATGTTACAAAAGTTGGTGAGTAAAAATTACACATGATGTTACAAAAGTTGGTGAGTAAAAGTATGCATGATGTTACAAAAGTTGGTGAGTAAAAAATATACATGATGTTTTAAAAGCACGATGTAAGTATGATGTATGTAAAAGTAGTGTTTTAAGTACTACATGATGTTTTACTAACTATTACTAAAATATTATTTGATTTTTAATTTCCAAAATATTGTACATAAATATTGAGGCTGTATTTATAAAACATCGAATCGGATTTTGAAATGGTAAATGCCATATGGACAACTGGAAAATGGTATTTTGCAAACTGGGCACAGTGAGAAATGTTTGAAAAATATGAATATTTGGTACATATTTCATATAAGAAATATTTTAAATATGACAAATTAAAAAAATTGCCCATGTGTGGGCCTGATGTCCTGGTTAGAGGTTCGTGATGTCTCCAAAAAATGAAGCTATAAAATAATAAATAAGTAAGAGTATAAATTGTTATTTAAAACAGATTAATTTCTTCACTCAGCATGGTAAACTTTCATTTAAAAAAACATTTATTTAAAATAAAAGCTGATTTTCAGGTGATTTTATTTATGTGTGTTTTGTAACTCATGAAATATGTGGTACTAAATATAACAATTAACCTATATCAAGTCACGTGCCCTGCAGTTCATTTTGAATTGCTTGGCTTTCCAAATATAAGCAGATTATTTTTCAATATCCTCAATATCCTTAAACATGGGTCTTCAAGAGCATCATAAAGCATAAAGCATCTGTGAAAATAACATGGGGTTTCTGTGCTGATCCAATAGTATGCCTGCCACAATCAATAAATCTTTATTGCCTCTGATATCTCTATGGTATGCTGGAGGACATGTTAAAGAAGATTTGGATTTATTCATTATAAGTTCATCTGAAATTACAAACAGGCTTCTCTCAAGTAGTATTCTGGAAAATACTTAAAAATCGGGGTCATTCACAGCATGAAGGGCACAAAAAGTCGAGTAGTTACTATATTACTTTTACTTATCACTTTTAATGAACAATTATCGATCTTTATTGACCATTATCAGATTTTCTTTCTACGAATTCAGTATTCTTAAGTTGTTTCCATAAGTTGGATATGCCACTTGGATTTGAATTTCAAAATCTAGTAATAAAAACTTGAAACTAGCTTCTTCCAGTCTTCCCACGATTCACCACTTTTTTACCATTTATCAAAAAGTGGTGAATAGTGCTCATCATTCATCATCATTTGTGGTTATCAGTCAAATTTTTTTTTATCATTAAAATGATTATTTCTGAATTTCGGCGAATCTTTCAGATAAACGCCACAAAATTCATCGAGGCGTATGAGCGTTGTGGTTTATTATTAGAGATTTTCATCTTGGTTTGAAAACATTATACTTTTCGTTGAATAGTTTTCAAAAATTTGATAAAATATATACATTTTCTTAAATTTGTTCAACGATGTAGTTAATAAAAATCCAAAGCCTATTTAAATATTCTATTTTTCCAATTCATTAGAAAATTTAAAAAAAAAAAATGTAACGCAAATTAATTTTGCATCTTGCTTTTATTGTTTTGGTTTAAATTATATTATTATATATTTATTGAATATATTATAATAAATTATATTATAAATGTTAATTATAATTATATTATATATACTACTGTATCCAAAAAAGTAAGACCAATTTTCAATTTAAATTTCCCGGGCATATGATATGAGCTCAAAAGCGGCAAATCTTGATTGGTACCGAAAACACTGAATGCTCCAGCTCACACTGCAGTGATTCTTCCTGACTTTTCGCCGAAAATGAAACCCATATCGTTCCACAATCATCATATTCACCTGATTTAGCATCGTGTACTTCTGGCTATTCCCTAAACTCAATAAACCACTCCGGGAACAGCGTTTTGAGTCGATTGAAGAGACATTTCAAAAATCGCCGGAATCAGTTTGAGCATCTTACAAAACCAAGCGTAATGAATATTTTGACGTAAAATTTCACACAGATGGGAAGGTCAGTGCCAACAACCTAAAAGGAAAAAAAAAATTGAAATACCATATGACCGGGAAATTTAAATTGAAAATTGGTTTCAATTTTTAACACAGTTGGTTTGTCCACTTGCTTTTTACCAAAAAGAAAGTGGACAAAAATATTTGATTCTGGTGTACTGCATACACACTACAATAGGGCACTATAGAATACCCCTCCAATGCCACGTGTTGAGCACCACTGCCAGCTTTATGCGTCTACAAAACCTATAAACACTTCAGTTTCATGACCGATTCTCATTTTCATCGACGTATTTGGAGGCAATCTATCAACGCTTATTACCTAATAAACTCCGCCGTCGTTAAACACGCTATACGCCTGGCGTTTCACGCAAAGGAATACATGAATGAATTTAAGAATAAGAAACACTGCAGGAAATAAAAAAAAAAAAAGAAAAGAAAGAAAAAAAGAAAAGAAACAAGTAGCCGAGAACACAGATGCGACATGGTGGATAGGGCGAAGAAACGCATTTAAAAACGTTCAAACAAACGTTGTGTTTTTCTACAACCTTTAGCCATGTTCACTTATATGAAATTATGCTTTCCTCCATTATTAGTTACGCTATTAAATCAGAATTTTAATATTTGATTAAAAAACACAACAGTTGTTTTTGACAATTACATTTAATTTGACATTTTAATCGAAGTAACGATACAAAATGTCAACAACAAGTCAAGTTAAATAAATTGAGTTAAACTTAGTTCTTGTTTTTTTCAAGTACTTGCACTTGTCGGTGAAACGCAGCATTATCATCGCTTCTACACAGCATTCCCATTTTTCCTCTATAATTTAGGCGTCGTGATGGGCAATTGGCTAGCGCTCTGGCATTTGACACCATAGGCTTCAGATTCGAATCCTGGTCTTTGGTACCACATTCCTTTAGATTTGAATATGGAATGGATGTTTGTTGGTGGTTCGAATCCACGTTAAACTGCAGGTCACAGTCTGTTCAGCCTAAAGTGTGCATAAGATGACCGTAGAGCGACAAACCAAACCAATCTATAATTTGGGGCGGCCTGATGGCCAATTGGCTAGCTCTCTGGCCTTTGGTACCACAGGCTTCAGAATCGAATCCTTGCGGTGGCATGGATGTTTGTTGGTGATTCGGAATCAGCGTTAAATGAATTAATGTACGTTCCGGTCTAATTAGCCCAAAGTGTGCACAAAATGACCGTAGAGCGTAAACCAAAAAAAAAAAAAAAAAAAAAATCTGTTACTTTAAGCCACGTGTTGAGCACTACTGCCAGTTTTATGCGTCTACAAAAACCTATAAACACTTCAGTTTCATGACCGATTCTCATTTTCATCGACGTATTTGGAGGCAATCTATCAACGCTTATTACCTAATAAACTACGCCGCCGTTAAACACGCTAATACGCCTGGCGGTTTCACGCAAGGAATACATGAATGAATTTAAGAATAAGAAACACTGCAGGAAATAAAAAAGAAAAGAAAGAAAAAAAGAAAAAGAAAAGAAACAAGTAGCCGAGAACACAGATGCGACATGGTGGATAGGGCGAAGAAACGCATTTAAAAACGTTCAAACAAACGTTGTGTTTTTCTACAACCTTTAGCCATGTTCGCTTATATGAAAATATGCGTTCCCTCATTATTATCACGCGGTGTATCAAGACACGAAAACACGCGATATTTGGATACGCGTGTTAGCTAATCTCAATCTAGCGTATCTAAGGTTGCCGTTTTTCATCGAAGGTGGGGTGAAAATTGGGGAGGGTATGAAAGACAAGAAAAATAGTGACTTGTTCAACGGATATCCTGTAGATAGACAATCATCTCTGTTGGATTTCGAGAAGTATCACGGTTGGCTAATGCTAATAATAATCATTGAGGGATTATTAAAATAAAAAAAAAAAAAACAGATTGACTGCGTATCGCTTTTGATATCAATGTTAGAGCTAAGAACAAAATGGTTTCTTCTTTTTTATTATTATTGTTGTTAAGCGTTATCCGCTAATTAATAGGGGGATGTCAACTCATTCAAATTTTTTGGATATAAGTTGTTGTAATTTGATGAAGAGTGATCGTCGATTCGTTTCTTTTATCGATATTTAACTCAGAACCAATAATTATCAAAATGTTCAATATTTGCATTGAAAATATAGGAAACTTATAGTTTATAAAATATTTTTTTCCTACAATATTTTAATTTTTGAATGGGAGTTTTTATAGGAATATGTTTCTTTTAACTGATTTGTGACTCTTATAGTTAGTTTTTGTAAATAGAAGAAAAAAAAACTTGCAAACAGTAACTTCTTTCTAACTATTATTTTACTATTATACACTATACATTATATTTTTACTATTATATACTATATTTATTTTACTATTATATACCATATATTATATTCTACTATTATATTTTTAATATTTTTCGTTATAATTTCTTGATATTTTTATAGATTTTTGCATTTTAAAAACAGTTAATAAATCGTAGTACATGACTTTTTTTAATTACTGGAGCATTTCTTTCACTCGAGTTCACATTGTCTAATGAAAAAGTAGGAAAAAAAATCATAAGAACTTTTAATTAAGTGAATAACTTCTTGAAAATTTCTGCTAAGTTATTTTATTAAATCAGAACATTAATATTTGATTAAAAAAAACACAACAATATTTTTCGACAATTACATTTAAATTGATGATGTCGTATTGCCGAGTAGCTAGCACACTGGCGCTCGGTACTGCAGGGTTCAGGTGGGGTCATGGGGATGTTTTTAGTGGTTCGAATCCATTTTAAACCGTAGGTCTTGGCCTGATATGATCGTAGAAGTTGTGGTGGTAGTGTTACTCGCGTCCATAGCATATCTTCAAGCTACACGTGCCCCTTAGGTAGTGCTAAATGAGTAACAGTGGTAAAGCCCTTGTTTGGGGCATAAAAATTAACTGTCTCTGTATTGCCAGTCGCATTAGAACAACAACATTTAAGTTGATATTCTAATCTACATAACGATACAAAATGCCAACAACATGTCAAATAAATTTAGTTCTTGTTTTTTTACATGTCTACATTTGTCGCTAAAATACAGTATTATCATAACTGCTACTCAGAATTCATATTTTTCCTCTGTAAATTGGAACGCATATACAAATGGAGATTCACAATGTCCTTCCTGAACTCCAACGAAGGCGCTTTCTAACTTATGGATTTATCATGTTCCTCTCCATTCTAAATTTAATAATTTACGGTTCGGCATGTTTTTTGGGTTTCGAACCAAACCTTCTTAATTCCAAAACTCCCTGTGCTATCTACTAACAATCCGGTTTCAAAATATATATAAAATACTTTATGATAATATTTAAGTAATGATAATCAGTGTTATAATATGGTATATAATACGTATATATTTCAAATATGCTGAAATATGGTAAAAATGAAACTTATTTTTTATTAATTCTATCTGCAATATTTATTGGCAGTGATACAATTGTACACGAAATAAAATTCCCACAAAACTCAATTCCACTTTTACTATTTTGAACGAGCCATTGCCAAGGGAGAAAGAAACACACACATTCAATACTTGCAACACTTCCCCTGCACATAAATTAGATATAATGAAAAGGGAATTATTAGCAGTCTTGTTGCGTACCGTCCAGCTCATTTGATTCGGTGATAATGAGCGATAACTAACAGAGAACGGGGCTTGTCTTGTGACGATTGAATTAAAAAGCGACGACTGTGTTTCCAAGTCCTTTTCTTTCGTTCCAGATAACGCCCCCTCCCCCTCATCCCCTATTCCTAATTATGCATTCCCTGCACCTTCAGAGATGGACAGGGCAGATAGACTCTGTAACTCGTGATTTAATTCTGTCTCTCTTTTTGTCGCTTTTAATTGCCGAGATGGATATCTTAATGTGTTATGCCGGGTTAAGAAATCGGGAAAGGGTGCTATGTGGGAATTATTCAGCTAGATAACTGATTTATTTCCTTTTGTTTTCATTCCGGTTGTGGTGAATGTGTAACGAGGACTTCAATCTCGTTTCTCGTTATCAAAGTGGGGTTTTTTTTATTTTTTTTCCATTGTAGAGTGAGGTAATTTTCAATGTTTAATTTTAGTTTAAGTTATGATGCAATGGTAATGCTGGTTGCCTTTAAGTTTCTTTTTAAAGTAAATGCATTATTTTAATTAATTTTATTTAGATAATAATGATTATGTGGGTCCTGAATGGTCGAGTGGCTACCACAGGTTTCGGGTTCGTACCGGCGCTGCCATGGATGTTTGTAATCGTTGGGAATCCACTTTAAACTGCAGGTCCCAGTCTAACTTGACTGTTGGGCATAGGGCTGACAACCCTACCCCGTAAAAAGAAGACATTTCACATTTCGAAATCTGCCAGTAGGCAGGCGGCTGCCAGTAGAAATCTGATAGGCATCGGCGCAACAGCCCCCATGGGGCTGTTGCGCCGATGATGATGAATGATTATGTAGGCTGACAAAATTAAATATCCTTTTAGACATTGCAAAATTATTATGTAAACACTGTAATAATAAAATTCCTCTTTTGACACTCTTCCGCATCTTCTAATTATTAATAACTAGTAATATATAGGTTCCATGGTTCCATGGGTTCGAGCCCCGTCGGGCTATAGATGTTTGTAGCTGCTCGGAATCCACTTTAAACCATTTATCGCGGTCTAACAGGACTATAGAGCTGACAATGCTACCCTGTTGATTTTAATTGCCGAGATGGATATCTTAATGCGTTATGCGGGGTTACGAAATCGGAAAGGGTGCTATGTGGGAATTATTCAGCTAGATAACTGATTTATTTCCTTTTTTGTTTTCATTCCGGTTGTGGTGAATGTGTAACGAGGAATCGGTGAAAAGGACGTCCATCTCACTTGTTGTTATCAAAGAGTTTTTTTTTTTTTTTTAATTTTACTTTCAATTGCGGAGTGAGGTAATTTTAAATGTTTAATTTGAGTGTAAGTCATGATTAGGTAATGCTAGTTACCTTGTAAGAAGTATATATATATATATACTTCTTATAAAGTATATAAGGTAAAATCTGAGCAAAACACTTTCTTAAGTAAGCGTATAATTTTAATTAATGTTAAATAATAATTATTATGCAGTCTGAAAAATGCTATTAAATTAAATATTCTTTTAGAAATTACAAATCTATTATGTAAACATTGCAATAATAGGATTCCTCTTTGACAATTTTTAAGATCTTTCGCATCTTATAAATATTAATAACTAGTAATATATAGGTTCTGGGGCCTGATGGCCGAGTGACTAGCGCTCGGTGCCATAGGGTCGAATCCCGGCGTGACATGGATGTTTGTAATGGTTTGGAATCCACTTTAAACTATAGGTTCCAGTCCAGTATGACTGCAGAGCTTTGGGATTAGGGCTGACAACCCCTTGCATTTCTTTTTTAAAATTTAATGGAAGATTGAACCTTGGAGATTTATTTATTTTTTCTAATGCAGCTGGCAAGACTTATCTTTATGCCATAAGGGGCCTGAATGGCCGAGTGTCTAGCGTAAACATATGCTTTTTGTGGCCTAGTAGCCATTTGGCTACCATTCTGGTCTTTGGTATCACAGGCTTTAGGTTCGAATCCTGGTGGTGGTATGGATGCCTGTTAGTGGTTTGGAATCAAACTCTAGGTACTGGTCTGTTTAGCCGTCGTGTGTACAAAATGATTACATAGCGACAAACCAAACCAATTATACCATAAGCAAGGGCTGCAAGGGCGCTTTTACTCATTTAGTACTACCCAGGGGGCACGTGTAGCTTGAAGATATGCTATGGACGCGAGTAACACTAGGCCCGCAACGTTCTACGATCCTATTAGACCGGGACCTATTGTTTAAAGTGGATTCCGAACCACTACAAACATCCATGGAGATTTATGGCACTTTTGATTTCATATGACCTTGTTTGATTTATGAATGGGAAATATTAGCTTTGTTCATTGTTGTATTTCAAACTGAACTTTCTCAATTTAAAAGCCCAATGCACTAACAATGAACCACTACAAGCTTTGCACAGTTAAATGCATCAACTCAACAGACGCAAATCCATTTTTAATCAAGAACCAACTACATACATCGAACCCAAACCCATTGGTGTCACTGAATTTGAAATAAACTTTCCCACAGGTTAATCAGAACCACTTCCATTACCTTTCTTCCAATTTAATAGAAAATTAAACCTTGGAGATTTATGACAGATGATTTCACAGGCCCATGTTTGATGTATACTATAAATGAAAAATTTTCGTGTTGTTCATTGTTGTATTTCAAACTGGACTTTCTCAATTTAAAAGTCCAATGCTCTAATAATGAACCACTCCAACCTCTGCTTAGTTAAATGCACCAACTCCACAGACGCGAATTCATTTCTTAATCAAGAACCAACTACATGCATCCCCTCTCCCGAAACAAGGTATTCTAAGGTAGCGTCAATAAAGCCGTCCAGAGGTTCACAGCTGTCATTAGGGTATCAAAGCGAGAGTCCAGTTCGATGATAATAACAATAATGGAGTGACTCCGCCGGACATTTAACTGATCGAAATGGTAATGAGTGTCCTCGCAGAGTCAGCGAATATTATGAGGGCTGTCAGAATTCCACCAGTACATTGTCATTAACTATTTAATAGGAGAATGCTTAGGTATATGAATGTGATAATTCTTGGCACCGACAGCCAGCGTCAGAATGGCTAAGGACGCTTTAATCGACATTCTTGAATATTTTTTAAGGTCACCGGGCCTGTTTTGGGTAACAAAGACGAGAATCAGAGCTCAAAAGGGATTAAAGTTATTAAAATTAATAGAATGCTTAGGCTTTTTTTGATATAATTTTATATAATGTGTGTAACTATTTGTTGTAAATTTTTTATTTCTAATTTTTACTAATTTTATATGTTATTCTTTCATTGGTTAAATTACAAATTTATTGTCATTGAATATTTTTGCTTGTAGGATTGTCTTAATTGCGGACAGATATTAAAAATGATCGATTGTGATAAGATAGCTTAAAATATTGAACATTTCCTAATCCGGGAATGCTTATTTATTCTGCTATAATGAAAAAATATTTAAAAAAAAAAAAACTTTGGGAAAATTTTTTATATAAATGTTTTTTATTATGGATCTGCTGTTATTTTTTATTATAGAACTGTTGCTACCTATAGACATTGTTGGACCTGACCTCCACATAGCACTCCACATACTAAGTCTACTAACTGGTAAAAATATTTTTTGTTACTTTTTCTTTCAAGAGTAATGGATACATGATTGTCTAGCACGGAAGTAAAACGATCCCGTTAGGAACTTCGATTAACAATATAAGATACTTACGAGGTCTATTAAAATTTCATTGAAGCTATTCAATATAAATAGTGAGAACGTCCTCTTGAAAGCACGTATTGGACCACGAGTTGATTTGGTTTGTCGCTCTACGGTCATTTTGTACAAACTTTTAGGCTAATTAGACCTGGGATCTACAGTTTAATGTGGATTCCGAACCACTAACAAACGTCCATGATACCGCCAGAATTCGAACCTGAAGCCTGGGGTATCAAAGCCCAGGGCTCTAGCCAATTGACCATCAGGCCGTGGGCACAAGTTGAACATTTATATTATTTAAATGTTTCATTATTTAGTTGGAGGGGGAGGGAAATTGATATATTTGCTACCCTTCCGACATTCCCTTCTTAAAAGAACACAGCACTGAAGCATGAGAAATCACTCCAATTTAAGAAAATGTGTTGGATATTTTGTCAAAATTATTAAAAAAGATTTTTGTAGAGTTAAAAACAAGTATCTTATGCACAGAACAAATCTAGGACATTACCAAGCCTAAAAGATAAACCATGCAAATTTGAAAAAATTCAATTGTTATTATAGAGAAATAAAATTTCACTTCTATTAGATTATAAGGAAGTAAATCATTAGCATTTATCATATTTATCATTTCTCCATATAAAAATGTTAGATCAAAAGTTTAATACCCATGAAAATTGTTTCGAATTACTTCATTCGCATTTTCAGATTTGCAGCTGATAGAAACCTTGCAACTAAAAATATTGGTTAAAATTCGGAATTATTTTTTAAAAAAAAAAAAATTATTTTCTTAAGCCTTTTTAACTCTAAATTCGTAGAAAATTCTCCATAAATCTTTGCTCTCAATTACTTTGATATCTACAGAAGCAATTTACTGGGGCTTTTATAGATTATTAAATAAAGCTCCGTATTATTGAGGAAATACGGAACTTTTTTTCAAATTTACTAGTATCAAATAGAAAATTTTGTGAAATTTTCTTAGTGATAATCTATTTCCCAAGTTATTTGATTGCAAATGTATCCTGCACTTTTAAAATAAAAGGTAAAAACCTACAGTGGGAATCGAATTATCTTATTTGGTGCAGAATACTTGATAAAAGGAATTTAAGCTAAAATACTTGAAAATATTTAATATATAGAAATCAACCAACAACCAAATTCAGCAATTTTCAACAACCAATATGATTCCATTTTAGATTAGGCTTCATTTTCCCACAACTATACATTCTTTCTTTTTATTGAAAACAGAAAATGGGATCTGGTGTAGAGAATTTCGTTCTCTAAGGAATCCATTATAAACGAAACTTACGAAGAACTTTATTTCGAACGCTTTATGTTCTGTTAAATCGTTTACTGTGATACAAAAATTGTACAAGATTTTTTTTTTTTTTTAAAAAGTAAAATCTGTTTCTTAAGACCTGTTTTAAGAAACTTCATGTGTTTACATTCATGTAACTCCGCATTCTCAACCAAAAAATATTTTTTTTCTTTTAAATGTATGAAATATATTATAAATATTCAGTTTAGATTAAATAAATAATAATAAAGGTCTTAAATATTAGATGGAATGTTTATTCCTTCACTTAAATATATTGAAACCTCAATAACTAAAAGCATGAATTTATATTGGGATAGAAATGCCATCTTGTTTCTCGAATATAATTATCTAGAATATTTTAAAGATATTTATTTGTTGACCAAATTTTTTTCAAGCAATGCATTTAAAAATTTTTTTATATGATATATATTTGAATTCTTCTATAGTAACTGTTGCTTTTATTTAAAGTGTCTTATTTTTTAGATGATTCCAATAAATACAAAGTGAATTGGTAGCTTATTTAAGGAAGAAAATAATTCGGCGTGAAATTGCAGTAATAGTTTAAAAAATAATTACAATACTTTTTTTTTTTTAAATAAGTAAGTGTACGTAAAAGTTTCTCATTTACAAGAAAGATAAATTTCTACTAAGTGAGTTATTGACATGACCTGATGACCGAGTGTCTGGCCTTCGGTGGTTCAGATTTCGGGTTCAAACCCCGGTGATGTCATGGATGTTTGTAGTGGTTCGGAATCCACTTTAAACTAGGTCCTGGTCTATAACTGAAACCGTTGGGCGTAGGGGCTTGGAATACTTTGTCCACAAAACATCATAGGTACGAATTTGCATAGGCACTATAGTAAGTCAGGATTGTAGATCCATCATGGTCCAATAAAAATATTGAAAGATCCTGATGGCTGAATGACTGGCGCTCGGTACAAGGCTTCGGGTTCCAGTTGTTAATGTAATGGTTCGAATTCACATTAAACCGTAAATCCCGGTCTAATAAGACTGTGAGAGCGTAGGTCTGATAACCTTATCCTTGTAAAAAAAAAATCTTCCGTCTCTAAATCTGCCAGTATTTTGACGGCCTTGGCACAACATAGGCCTGTTGCACCATTGAAGAAGGTATTGTGATTATGCCCAGTATTTTTCAAATAACTCAACTTTTGTGTTTAAATATGAAAAAGTAGCTATTGACATTTCCACATTAGAATTCATCAAAAGAAATAATATTAAGATTGTGGGCTTTTAAACAATTTTAATAATGCCACTCATTTAACAAAAATATGGTGAGAATGTTGTGATTCATTTTCTCAGTAGAAAATGTATGGTTTTGCTTGCTACATTTATTATGATATCACTAACATATGTCTCCTGAAAAAAGAAAAATCAATAATTCACCCTGCTCAATTGATTATCTCGATTAGAACTATTAATATTATGCATTTTTAAGAAGCCTAATATATAAAACAGTTAAAGAACTGCTTAAAAAAGTATATTTGTTTGCATCAATTTCAGTCTTTATTTTATTAACGATATAGAATAGCATTTCAAATAAACAATGATCTGAATTTACAGACATTAATGAAGGCAATTTCATGATTGTCTTCACTAATTACTAATTATTTCATGATTGTCTCAATTTCATGTTCACTATTTAGCCTCAAGACATTTATATCAAAAAAGGGAATTCGATTTTTATTGCTGAAATATTTTACACCTCAGCTCTAAGAAAGAAAAAAAGTATGGATTTAGTCACATAAAACATTTTCTTATATTTTTAAATTTGTTATGCTGAAAAAAATATAGTCTACATATATTACAGAACTGCCTTTGGCCGAAAAAAAAATCCAAATAAAACTCCTTACTTCTGGAGGAATAAGTAAATAAAAAGTCTGTATAAGGCACAAATAAAATCTGTTTCTCTGCATGCTACCAGTTTTATTTATGGTCAAGAATAGAAGCGGATGCGTGTCCATAGAAGTCCAGACTCCATAGAAAAGCATCCGCTCGGTTTATTTCATTTTTCCCCCTTTATCCCTATTCTGGCCCTTTTTTCCCCTCCTCCCATTCAAGGGTGCTCGCCAAGCAGAAGCCAAGATTTCTGTGTTTACATGCCTCCCCGGGTGTTTCGGCCCTTGTCCACTCTCCGCAGTGACGTAAGAGGGGGCGGGATGCCAGTGTCCGATCACTGCAATCAGCCACACTACTATCACATCCGACCAATAGAGTGCCCTCTTTGTCATAGCAAGTCGCTGCAACATCTTGGGATGAGTTTTGGGAGGGAGGGCCGAAGATGGAGAGAGAAATCTTGGCCCCTTTTCTCTCCTTGGTCAGAGTTTTTATTTTGTTTCTGCTGTAGTTCCATTCGCTTCTTGGATCTATTTGGTCCTTGGCGCGTTAACTTTCGCTCACTTTCTTTCTATCTTTCTTTTTTTTTTTTCACTCTTTCTTTCTTTGCTTTTGATGCCGGCAAAATGTAGGGTTGCAACTGTTTGTAAGGTTGAGATCCGATGGCGCCAAGAATGTAGCCAAGTTATGTGCAGAATGACTATATGTAGAATGAAATGCCCTTCCAATGAATGATTTTAGTAATTTCAATGCCATATTTTACTTAATTGTAGGATTGAAATAAAGTATGGCACCAGTTAATTATATCCTTATAAGCAATACAGGTAATGATTATTTAAATAATAAAACAAATATAGTAATGTAGAAGTCCTTAGTCTCTATGGTTTCTATGGTTATTAGTCTCCTATAGACTCTATGGTGTCCTGACGGAGAACGAGGGTCCATTTCCTTTTGATGGCAAGCGATGTAGTCACTGAATTTAAAATCTAATTGACTAGTTGATGGCTCGATAGAATGTAAATGTGTAATTGCCTTACATTAGTAATCCAGTTGTATAGAACAATTTTGCAAATTTTCTCTCATACAGCAGGCAAATAATAATAATGGCACTTAATTGCAGTGGTACCAGTTGATTAAGCAATAGGCCTTATAAGCAATACAGCCTTATTAAGTCTTATAAGCAATGCAGGTAATGATTATATCAATAATAAACAAATGTAGAGACCTTTATTCTTAACTATGTGGTGTCATGACGGAGAATGATGGTCCGTTTTCTTTGATGGCACTCGATGTTGTCACTGAATTTAAAATCTACTCGACTAGATGATGACTTGATAGAATGTAATTGCCTCTTACGTTTACAATCCAGCTGTCTAGAGCAATTTTTCAAATTTTCTTTATACGATATGTAGATAATAATAATAATGGCACTTAACTGCAGTACGGTACCAGTTGATTAAGCAATAGGCCTTATAAGCAATACAGCCTTATTAAGCCTTATAAACAATACAGGTAATGATTATACAAATAATAAAAACAAGTGTAGAAACCTTAACTATGTGGTGCCATATTGAGAATTAAGGTCCGTTTCCTTTCTGTTGGCACTCGATGTAGTCATTGAATTTAAAATCTACTCGACTGATGATGACTTGATAGAATGTAATTGCCTCCTACGTTTACAATCCAGCTGTCTAGAGCAATTTTTCAAATTTTCTTTTATACGATATGCAGATAATAACAATAATGGCACTTAACTGCAGTACGGTACCAGTTGATTAAGCAATAAGCCTTATAAGCAATATAGTCTTATCAAGCCTTATAAACAACACAGGTAATGATTATACAAATAATAAAACAAGTGTAGAAACCTTAACTATGTGGTGCCATATTGAGAATTAGGGTCCGTTTCCTTCTGTTGGCATTCGATGTAGTCATTGAATTTAAAATCTACTCGGCTAGATGATGACTTGATAGAATGTAATTGCCTCCTACGTTTATAATCCAGCTGTCTAGAGCAATTTTTCAAATTTTCTTTTATACGATATGCAGATAATAACAATAATGGCACTTAACTGCAGTACGGTACCAGTTGATTAAGCAATAAGCCTTATAAGTAATATAGTCTTATCAAGCCTTATAAACAATACAAGTAATGATTATACAAATAATAAAACAAGTGTCGAAACCTTAACTATGTGGTGCCATATTGAGAATTAGGGTCCGTTTCCTTTTGATGGCACTCGTTGTAGTCACTGAATGTGAAACCTAATCTACTAGATGATGACTTGATTGAATGAGAAATACAGTTGTTCAGAGCAAATTTTCAAATTTTCTCTCATGCGAATTTTCTTTCCTTCAAATTATCTTCTCAAAAAAAAAAAAAAAAAAAAAAAAAAAAAAATAGCGAAATAATTAAATATATTTAACACAGTTGATAAATGTTAATAATATTATTGGTAATCATATAGATCAATTATCAAGGATTTATAAAATAGCAACTATTCAAAAAAATTACAAATTTCCAATGAACAAATTAATTGATGTTGGTCTCGATACGGTAAATTAATAAATACTAAAGCAATTCATTTCAAGGTAAATATATGAATCTTGTATAAAATAATAATTTCAATTTAATTTAGACTAATTATTTTATATTATTTTTGAAATAATTTATTACCTAAACAAATATAAATGTTCTTTTGAAATGGAAATTTAATTAAAGAGCTAATCTACTAAAAATATACAAATTTTATGTGCTATAAAACGTGTACGATTGAAAATAATTATGAATTATAATCAAAATAATCAAAACTATTAACTCTTTTAAAGTGTTGCAATATTTAATGTTAAATTAACAACCACATTTTACATTAAAAAATGGAGACAAATATTTTTATAACTTAAGAGATTGCAGCATTATATTATTATTATGGCTGCAAATTATTACAATACCTGAACTATTAATAATAATAGTTTTGAAACTTTTAAAACTCAAAATAAGATATTGCTTTTCTTCTTTAATACTCTTATTTTTTTCATACGCTTCATCCAAATATAAATAAAAATTTTATGAAACTTAACAAATAATGTAATTTATTTATTTTTTAAACTTAAACTCGTTCACCATACGAGATTAAGAAAGAAATAATATCCACAGTATTATCAGACACGTAGCACATACAGTATGCATGATAAATAAATATACGGATAAAAAAAGTAATATTAAGATGATGAAAAAAGAATAAAAAAGAAACACATTTGTGATTAAAGTAAAATGTAAAACAAACAATGAAAAAAATGTAAAGAGAGTGAAAATATCACATAAATCAAAAATAAATAAATAGATACACAACCATATTAAACTGTATAAAAATATAGAGGCATTGACAAAAGTTCATAAAACCCACAAAAACTAAAAGGAGGATTTTGTAACATTTTGTTGAACCAAGAAAGTTATTTCATTTGAAATTTTCATTATATAAACTGTAAATTTGTAAGCAATTACTATTCAGTGTTTGAATGTATAAAAGTTTGATTACAGTATAAACTGTGCACGTTTATACTCACAGTATGGATATTTATTTTTTCTATAATATTTTTATATTTATTATATTTATTTGGAATCAGTTATCGTGTACAGTTTATATCCACAGTGTGGATATTTATTTTTTCTATAATACTTTTTTATATTTATTATATTTATTTGCAATTAGTTTATCGTATACTGTTTATATTCACAGTATGACTAGTTATTTTTTCATAATATTTTTTAAATTTATTTTGAACAATTTTCAAATCATAAGTAACTTTTGAATATTTAAATTAAATCAATCAACATCAAAATTAATAATAGTTACATTTTTAGCTATTAATCGAAATTCTGACTTATAACTTTTTTTCCTAAATCCTTAAGAATAAGCATTTTATGTATTGTAAATTAAACATGAAATTTGCATCAAAAAGCTTAAATTTTAATCAATGTAGCAGCTACTGTTTATTACTAAAAACCAAACAGTTTTATTTATTATAATACAACAGTATAAGTAATTAATTTTTTGACACATTTATTCGATATATAAACAGATAATAACGTATTAATCTTCTATTGAACCGAATATATACCCATTAAAAGTCAAATAACCTAAAAATCTGGGAAAAATCGCCAGTACTGGCAACCTGCTCCTCTAAGTTCATCGAAATTTTTTCTGCTTCGGTCGCAACACAATATACTTCTATATATCGATATATACTTTATGTACTATAGATATATATATAGGGTTTTTATATATCTATACAGCCCTCTCTGTAATCGCCCCCTCCTATTCAATCTTTACTTCCAGAGCCATCCCTATTCGACAACTGCAATAGTAACGCAACACGCCGAATTTCTCTCCACGGCAAGAGGAGGAAAAAAATAGAGGGAAAAAATAACAGCCAAATAAGGAAGAAAGAAAGAATTCCGACGTCTTTGGGACCATAAGATAGCTTTGTGAAGAAGCATCTGCTATTCTTCCCTTTCTCTTCCTGTTTTTTTAAGGGTAGGGATCAATAGGGAAAATCGTTGGGATAGAGAGAGGTGCAAGTCAGAGGGATACAGTGAACAAGTGGCATCAAATATCTTATAAAATGCCTCTGATGGTATTTTTAAAATCCATATGAAATGTTTCTTCAGTAAGATTTCTATATTTGTAATTTATAATTCCAGGAAAAAAAGGATCTAGACTAATTTATCTATAAATAAGGGCATATCTAACAGAAAATAAAAATTTAAGAGTAGTTAATGTTGTAAAAAAAATAACAGTAAAAAAAAAAAAAAAAAAAAAAATCTTGTTTGTCTAAACAGCATTTTATTTGATAAATTAGAAAAAAAATCTTTAGTTTACAAAATAGGATTATAATTATCTTTTGGAAAAAATATTAGGTATATTCTATTATTATTTTAATAAATTATTCTTCTTAACATTTTAAATTTTAATAAATTTTTATTAATATTTTAAATTTCGAATATTTTTTGAATATTAACTTATTGTTTTTCGAGGCTATTAATATTTTGGATTTCGATTATTAATATTTTGCGAGGCTATTAATATTTTGAATTTCGATTAATATTTTTTTCAATTATTATTATTTTTTGAGGCTTATTAATATTTTGGATTTTGGATATTTACTTTTCGACTGTTAATATTTTAGATTTTGATTTTTTTCAATATTAATATTTTTCGAGGCTCTTAATATTTTAGATTTTGAATATTTTTTTCGACTATTAATATTTTCGAGGCTATTAATATTTTAAATTTAATTATTTGACAATAGAAGGTATATAAATATTTTAAATAATTGTAAAAAAAGCTATATGAGTAAAATTGAAAAGAAAAGTTTATTGAACATATAAGGGTAATAACATAAAACAATAATTTTAAAAAACATTTTATGAAATAACAATATAAACAATACGAATGGTTATTTTTAAGTTAACATTTTAAGATTCTTTTAAATTCACTCCCGAAAATATTCATCATTAAATATACATATTTATAAAGGTTTTTTAATGGCATATGCATAATTATATATTATAAATGTTATGTAATTCACTTCAATAGTTTAATCTAATCTCCTAATATGATCTTTCTTTAAAAAAGGTTTTAAATGTCGCTAAACATTTAATCCACTCCAAGGTTACAATGTTTTCAAATTAACTTACTCAAAATGTCACCTCTTGCAGAGACGCTATGTGCTGTTGAAATACCTGTTTTACATAGTATCGATACCTGAAATGGTAAGGATATGTTGAGTATGAACCTCTTTCCCACTTCAGATTGTGCATTTAATTGTTAAAAATATATATAATTTGCAATAATAAAAATTTAAAAACCATATCTTACGAAGTAAAATAAAAATATGCATAAAAAATAAAATAAAAAATATATGAATACCGAAACTATCAATTTGATACTTTCTGTACTATGCCACCTAAACAGCGTCAAGACTAGGATTTTCTGGTAAAAAGGTAAAACTTGAAAATTCTTATCAATTTCCCAAATAAATGCCATTTTAGACCCAGAACTGTGTGATCATCTACATGTCATTCAGGCCGTTGAATGAGTTAAAATAAGTCTGTATTTCAGGTATAGATATGTAAAAGAAGATTTTATCTAGGAATTTATCTAACAGTAAGACAGTTTTTTTTTAACAGTTTAATTTAATTCTTTTAAAATTTGAGTTTTTTTAATTAATTAAAATATTCTATGTTACAAAATATTAATTTTACAAGTCTAAATAACATTTTATCTATTATGTAAAATATATTGTTTTATTTTATAAAGAGTATAAAATTCTTATTTAAAAAATTAATACACTTTCCAAATCATTTTTCCTTTCAAATTTCATCACTTTCATTTTATGTCTAATATCTTCTTTGTTGATGTAGCAAAATTATGTACATGAAAAAATCTGAGTAATCAAGAATTCTTTTGAAGCAATGTTATCCTAACTGGTATCGAAATAAAATTTTCATTGTTGTCATATTGTTCGAGAAATAAAAGCGGATTAATAAAAGATCAACGGCTAATTTAACTAATTAATTTCAAATTCATCTTTTGAATTAATCTTACACTAATGTTTTATATATATTTTTTACCATGTACACAACATCTTTATTATGTATTCCTATTTAATTCATTATACAAAATCCCACTAATCTTCCAATCAGTTTTATGACAATTATAAAATATTCAATTAAACAAACAACTTGTTTATTCCTCTTTTTAATACTGTTAAATTACATTTTAATCAATCCAAAGCGCTTATTCTGGATTTCTTGAGATTCCTATTGTTTATTTAAAAAAACCTAATAAGCCTTTTGAAAATACAAAAAAAAAATCATACATCATACAAAAAATCTCACTAATCTTCTAACCAGTTTTATGGCAATTACAAAATATTCAATTAAACTAACAACTTGTTTATTCCTCTTTAATACTGTTAAATTACATTTTAATCAATCCAAAGCTCTTATTATGGATTTCTTAGAGAGATTCCTATTGTTTATTAAAAAGGCTAATAATCCTTTTGAAGCAATAGGCTTGGACAATCTATTGTCCTGAATAAATTTTTATCCCCAAATTATTATAATTCCAGAATAAATCTGAAGGAAAAAAAGTAATCCTTCCCCTTGTTCTTGGTGCTGCTTTGCATGGCAACTTTAAAGCGATGTATCAAATTAACTCAAAGAACCGAGTTAATTTCCGACCGATCTATCAACATTCCTATCTCTCACATTTACACGATTTTAATTAATCCTACGCTGTGTAGTACCTTAATTTTTCCAATACGTACAACCGTGTCTCTACAACACTACACGACATGCCATTCCTCTGCTTTTCCTTTTTCCCGAACAATTCCTCCAGAGAAAATAACCGAGATGAGCCGACGTGAGATAATGATAGCAGCAGAAGAAGGCAGCAGCCAAGGGTGTGGTGGGTCGGTGTAGTGCTGTACCCTCCCTACAGCAGCTGTCAACAGCCCGATAGAGGCGGAGGCACCTCCCTGGAGGCAGCCCAGCGAAATGAAGTCCTTTAGATAAGGGTGTCAAGAGAAAGAGAGAGAGAGAGAGAGCGGTGAACGCGCTTGCACTGACAACGTGTCGTACACGGACTACCACACGTGTACACACGTCTTCTGCCAGCAAAAGAGGGAAGAGATTTTCCTCTTTTTCCTTTTTCGTTCATTCCATCTGTGGATCATTCCCTCTTTTCATTTTCTCTTCATCTTCTGGGGGCTGGGTGGCGAGATTGGTCTCCTCATTCGTTGGTTGTCACATTGGGAATGCTCATCGGGAAACTCAGAGGTTTCCTCTCTCTCTGTGTATGTGTATGTGTATGTGTATACAGAGAAAATTTAAAGCTATGTGTCGTTGAGGGACTGAGAATTTGTGGTAAAGGGGAGAAATTGTGTTGTTATTATTATTATAAATGGGATAGAATGGGGGAAAATGTCTTGTTTAATTTGATGATTGGAAGGAACTGTTGTATTCAACACAGGAATTTCAAGATCGTGTGAGGTGTAGGATTATATTTTGAAGTCATTTTTGAATATTTTATTTTATTTTTATCTCATATTGTTTCTATTTTTTAAGTGACGTTAGTAAAGGTTTCTATTACAAGTGCAAATATATTATTATGTGGGCCATCGATTGAACTACGAAAAATTATTTTGTTGTACATTCTTTGGAGCATTAACATTTTATTTTGCCAAAAAAAGTTTTTACTAAACTAACTTTTTTGGTACATTTTTATCAGAGAAATATAATTATCGCAAATTATTAAAATAATGTTTTTTTCTACACAATGGAGATTGAAAGACGGAATAATGAACGACATCCTAATCGTTAGTTTCATTGGTATACTTTAGAAATACTATTTTAAATCAAATTTGAGGCAAGATTGCTCATTCGTTGGTTGTCACATTGGGAATGCTCATCGGGAAATTCAGAGGTTTCCTCTCTCTCTCTCTGTGTATGTGTATGTATGTGTATGTGTATACAGAGAAAATTTAGAGCTATGTGTCGTTGAGGGACTGAGAATTTGAGGTAAAGGGGAAAATTGTGTTGTTATTATTATTATGAATGGGATAAAATGGAGGAAAATGTCTTGTTTAATTTGATGATTGGAAGGAACTGTTGTATTCAACATAGGAATTTCATGATCGTGTGAGATGCAGGATTATATTTTGAAGCCAGTTTTGTGTATTTTGTTTTATATTATTTTTTTCATTTTAAATAACATTAGTAAAGACTTTTATTACAAGTGCAAATACGTTATTATGCCGTCCATCGATTTGATAACGAAAAATTATTTTGCTGAACATTGTTTGAGTATTAACATTTATTTTGACAAAAACAGTCTGTAACTAAAGCAAGTCTTTTGGTTCATTTTTAACAGAGGTAGGGAATTATTAAATAAAATTGTTAAAAATAATATCTTATTACACGAATTGTTAAAATAATATCTTATTTTATCATAGGCTATGGGCATTGAATGACGGAATAATGAATAACCTAATAATCGTTGGTTTCTTTTGTATAGTTTTAGAGATATAATGACTTGAAATAAAATATAATTATTTGTTGAACAATATTAACTACTCTAAAATGCTACTCATACAGAATCTTATTTAAGATAAGAAAGTTACAGAAGTAATTTATATTTTGTCATTTTATTAAGCAGCTAATTATTAACATAACATACTTTTCAAATTATTATATTTTATGGAAATTTTTGCGAAATATTAGTTACTTCATTGTTGGTTATGAATGTTCATAAAATAATATATTTCGTTATACTCACAGAAAATATTCATCGTGAAATTCAGACGTTCTCTCTCTCTCTCTCTATCTGTATGTGTATGTGTATACAGAGAAAATTTAAAGCTATGTGTCGTTGAGAGACTGAGAATTGTGAGGGATTGTGCTGTTATTACTATTATAAATGGTATAAAATGGAGAAGAATTTCTTGTTTAATTTGATGATTGGAAGGAACTGTCGTAACATAGGAGTTTCATACTCAACATAAGAGTGCAAATACATTATTATGTTGGCCAGCGATTGAACAAAGAATAATTATTTTGTTGGGTATTCTTTGGAATATTATCATTTATTGTGTCAAAAACAGTTTTTAAGTAAGCTAGCTTTTTTGGTCTCCTTTTATTAGAGACAATATGTAATTATCGCCAATTATTAAAATAATATCTTATTTTATCATCTGCTATGGCGATTGAATAACAGAATAATGAATGACATCTTCATCATTGGTATTTTTTTAGAAATACTGTGGTTTGAAATCAAATATAATTAATTATTACTAAAAATACTACTCATTAAATGTTCATAAAAGACATTCATTTAACTCGACATTCATTAAGTTCATAATGAACATTTATTTTGCCAAAGAAAGTTTTTAACTAAAAAAAAAATTTTTAGTTTATTTTTATCAGAGATATGTGATTATCGCGATTTATTACAAAAATGTCTTATTTTATTATATGCTATGGCGATTCAATGATGGAATAATAAATGACGTTCTAATTGTTGGTTTCATTGGTATAGTTTTTAGAAATGTTATGATTTGAAATCAAATATAATTATTTGTTGAGCAATATTTACTACTCTAAAATACTACTCATACAGAATGTTATTTAAGATTAGAAAGTTGCAGACGTAATTTATATTTTGTCATTTTTATTAAACAGCTAATTATTAACGTGGTATACTTTTCAAATTATTAAATTTTATGGAAATTTTACAAAATATTAGTTACTTTATTGTTGTTTATGAATGTTCATAAAAGTATATCTTTGATTATACTCACAGAGAAAAACATTAAAGTTTTTGATTGAATAATAAGATAATATGTAGATAATTGATACTTTTTGAAAATTTGGCTTATACTGTTTGCTATTATATTGTTACATATAAGTCCTTTATAAATCTCTGTTATAAACACGTATTTTTATAGGTTATTTTAATAGTTAATTAATTTGTATATTAAAGTTTGCCGCTACTGCTAATGAATTATCATTTATTGTTATTATAATTAGGCGCCTCATGGCAGAGTGACTAGCGTTTTGGCTCTCGGTTCCAGGTTTTGGGTTCGAGTCCCGGCGGTGCCATAGATCTTTGTAGTGGTTCGGAATCCCCTTTACACTGTAGGGCATGGTTTAATGTGACTACAGAGCGTTGGGCGCAGGGCTTACAGCCCTACTCCTTTAAAAGAAAATATCTCATGTTTCGGAATCTGCCAAGGCAGTCGCCTTGGCCCATCATGAGGCTTTGGGCTTTAAAGAAGTTTTTACAGTTAAGTATAATTGAGCCAACTTATTAACTGACAACATTTCATGTTTATTTACAAATAATTGAATTAAATAACCAAACATTATATTTTCCTCATTTTTTAGCAAATTTCTTATGGTAGCTCTATTAATAATTTAATGTACAAAAACCAACGATAAGTAAATTAACTGATAAATATTATTATTTATAGAATGGAAAATATTTGCTTATTTATTAAAATAAAGTGACATTTAATGCAATGTAGCATTATTTTTCATGATGCACACTTTTGACGAAAGAAGCTTAAAGAAATCCGATTTGCACAGATTATTTTATTAAGTGCTGTCTCATAATTGATTCATTGTATTGTAGTTGTATGTCATAGATGTTTGAATAAAAGAATTATTGAAATTTTTGATAATCCTAGTAATAATAATAATAATTTTTAAAAATGATTACTTACAAATAATTGAATTAAATTACTTATTGTTACAAAGTTTTGTTTTCCTCATTTATTAGTAAATTTCTTATGGAATATTTATTAATAATCTAACGTTCAAAAACAAAAGACACATAAATTATTGATAACTTTAATTATACGATAGAAAATATTTGCTTATTTATTAAAATAGCATGCAATGCAGCATTAATTTTCATGATGCACATTTATGAAGAAACAAGCTTAAAGAAATCCGATTTGCAATGATTACTTTATCTTATAATGCTATCTCATAATTGATTCATTGTATTATAGTTGCATGTAAATAGGATGTCCTAGATGTTTGAATAAGTAACTTAGTGAAAATTTTGGTAATCCTTTGATAAGGTCTGAGGTTAAAAGAATACAAGCAACATATTTACCCATGGATATTTCTATCTTGATTAATATATTATTTAAAAAAGGGAACAGAATAAAACGTGACGTTTTTAGATGAATATTTACAAATAAAAACAAATGATGAAAAAGAAATGATAAACTTTATTAAAACATTAAAGATGTGATTGTTAAACTTAGTCTGGAACAAAATAAACATATTTTAAATTAAATTTCATATTATTTATTTATTTGTTGATATTATTTAAAATGAATAACAATGACATTCACGAACATTGAACATTTTCTAAAAATGAAATTGTTCTTATAGAATGAACTTCGTATGAGAAGGATATCAATTCCGATTAAATAAATAAATAGGCATTATTTTAAATGTTATCTGTTTTTATAACCTTTTATAAAAACGCTTATGGTTTAGAAGATATTAAAATGATTTAACTGTTGAAATAATATTTAAGGTTCATTGAATTCTTAGAATAATGGTATAATACTTTTTTTTTTCTCTTTACGTTTTCTTGAATTTTCAAAATATATTTTAAATGCATAAGCAAAGTAGAAATTTAAAGAAATTATCCTTGTTTTTGTTGATCCATAACGCAAAACAATAAAAGATATTCATTTTTTTTCAACAGATAATTACTAAAAAAAAAAACGAAATAATTTCCATAACAATAAGAAATGTTCCACTTATTTAAAATGCGCGCGCATGATTTTGTCTTTAGTTTCAACAGAATATAGTGTAACCGTTTATGAGAGTTCAATAGGTCATACTGAATTTTAAGTTATAGAAAAGATATCTGAAGTCGAAATTGCCCCAATTAATTATTTTATTAATAATTTTTAAATTATTATTCATCAAAACTTTTAATTAAAAAAATAAACAAATTATAAATTAAAATTAAGTCTTCTTTTTTTTTTCATCTATTGCATCATTTATGCTAATTTCACTATTTCAATGAATATTTAATATAACTTCTTGGCTCGTGACTCAGTGGCAACGCTCCGCTGGTAAGCGTTAGGGTGGAGGTTCAATCCACTGGCGGTTTTGTTGTAGACAGTGTTTCAAAAACGAGGAGATTCGACGGCATTTTTGATGTTCATCATCTTGCCTCGTTAGTTGGAGTACCTGGTGGGAGTTTCCGTGTTTTCTCCCATACTATACGCAAATGCGGAGAGTTTCCCTAGAAGTCCTTCCGGAAGGCACTGACATCCTTCTTCAACTACAAATCAGGTGCTCAATCACAACAGAAGCTGATCTCCTTTGCAAGGGTTTTTTTTTTTACAAAACCCTTGCATAGGGAGTAGCTTCTATGTAATAATTTTATTCCCCTACTTGATATGTAGTAATTTTAGAGTAACTGATCTGCACCATCGGTTACTCTAAAATTACTATATATCTGTTCTGGGGATGGACAACTTTTAGAAAAGCAATTTCCTTTGCAAACTTTGAATTTATAATTTTTTTATTTGTTTTTTTTTTATATATATAATTATTTTCCATCAATGATTTCATCCAAATTTTGCAAAAATATGGCCAAAAACATTTCAAATCAAATTGTTTTTTTATTATTATATGTCCTCCTAATCTTAGTTCAAAGTAAATATCATAAATCCTATAATACTTATTATAATAGTGAAAATATACTAAGTATATTTAGTAGGTGGTCTATTTACTATACTAAGTATATATAGTAAATATACTAACGATTTATATATATAAATAATTTTTCCACTAGTATCCAATATCTACTTTAATTTATGTATATCCTTTGGTCACGGGCGAATAACAAATATTGTGTCGGAAGATTTTAAAGTATGTATGATAACAAGCCCAAATATCAATGCACTTTATTCCTTTTAGATAAACACCCCAAATTTCCATATGATTACTATAAAAGAAACAAAACAAACAATTTGTCTTTCCTTCGTTGAAAGTTTTCAGTCACTCACCTGGCTCAAACGACAAGATCTCACGTAATAACCATTTGTCACCAACTCAAAGTGAAAAACAGAACCGCATTAAGTCAAGGAAGTCTTTTTTTTTCTACGTCTGGTCACTCATGCCTCGCAGCACAGAAACAACCTCAGCTGCACCCCATCTTTACACAACGCCATAATAACCATCCTGTCCTCCTTGTATCCGGCGATAGTAAGTGATTTCGGCTTCGGAGGTCGTACATGCGCCAACACAAAACATCACGCTTTTATTCCATATAATAACAACAAGTTGCGAGATCTTTTCGTGAGATAAGGGAAATCCATTTGTAGAGTCGAGATCTATTTATGAAGCTTGAAGTGTCTTCCGCTACATAATGCAAGAGCATCCGAAAAAAGGGATGGTCTTTGAATTCGACGGCACCAGTCGTTGTTCTTTGAAGAATAAGTTGTAAAATGATTGTTTGTCGTCGCCGCCTTCAACAGAGTGTGAGTCAACGTGTTATTAAAATAAAAAAGCGGTACCCATGGTTCCATAGATAAAATTATTACTCTTGCTTATTTCCTTAACATTGCTTGTATGTAATCTCACTTTAAATGGACGAATAGATATCCACAATACAACATGATGTTCAAATTAATTGTTAGATTTTATTTATATGAACAGGATAAAAATATTTTATAAAATAAAAAATTGTTTCACAATATAAATTTCATACTAAACTGAAATATCTTAAACCTATGACGAATAGAAATAAGATAGCAAGTTGAACATCAGTTGAAATATAACATGATATTCACTAACTGTTGAAATATAATATGATACCCACTATCTGTTGAAATATAACATGATATTCACTAACTGTTGAAATATAATATGATACCCACTATCTGTTGAAATATAACATGATATTCAAATTAATTGTTAAATATTATTTATATGAACATGATAAGATTTTTTATAAAATAAAAATTGTTTCACAATTCAACTCTAATACTAAACTGAAATATTTTAAACCTATGAAAATATTTGTTTAAATTTGATGTCATATGACAGTATTTGTTCTTTACAAACAGAATTTTTGAAATAATAATAATAATAATAAATAGTGAAAAAGTATTAAAATTTTCATAAAATATTTCATGCAAAACACATTGCGTTATTTATACTAATTTTACGCTTATTTATACTAATATGTTATAACTAATTCATATGTTATAACTAATATGCCAGTCATAACTTAATATTTTATTTAAATTAAATAATGTGGTCTCAAAAGATTTTTTTAATATGTTTTATGAAATAATCAATTTTATTTCATTTTTTGTATGCTTTTTTTTTCTTTCATTTGAAATTATACTATTAATTTTGTTATTCTTCTTAATAAAATATTTTTATGCGTCTTTTACATAAATAGGAGGATAAATATATAGAGAGAGGGTTTAATGGTGATATATGAACATAATTGAGAAAAATATAAAAATAAAATGAGAAAATCTGTTAAAATTTTACAATTTTAATAGATTGTCTCAAAATTTTTTTATTTTGTCTCTATTACTCTCTATTATGCTTAAATTTTATATAATTGAGATATTATATAAAATTTGTAATTAATAATAATTATATTAATTAATATTATTATTAATTAATTATATTATTTATATAATATCAAATTAAAATTCATTAGTAAAGAAAAGTTATTTTAATAAGTGCATCTTAATTTTTTTATCTGCACTTAGTGGACAGTTTATGGTACAAAAGTGTCCCTAGTGACGCAATAATGCAATCACTGCTTTAAGAAATAAATACATTAGGTATCAATTGCCTGCAACAGCAATCGGATTTCCTGCTTAGAGTATTCTCTTCAATTACAGTTCGCAAATGAAGGTAAATTCTTCTGAAAGTAGTTCTGTAAGGTGTTAATCCCCACTTTTTCTACCAAATTGTTCTAATCGGCATTTTCTAGAAACATTCTGTGTTGTATTTAGAAAATAGTTTCATCACATTAAAAATAAAATCTTTTATCTATATCTTAATTTTCACTATACATGATTACAAGTTACTCCACGCTTTAAAATAAACAAGGTTTGGTTTGTCGCTCTACGGACATTTTTTTGCATACTTTCGGCTAATTAGACCGGGACTTACAGTTTAAAGTGGATCTCGAACCACTAACACCATCCGACCCATGCCACCTCATGAACTCAAACCTGAAGCATTCGGTACCAAATGCCAGAGCGCTAGCCAATTGACCATCAGGAGAAATAAATAAGAGAAAAATCAATTCTCATTTTTGTCTCATTTCAATCATATTTCATCAACAAAAATCACTTCATTCATCGAAAACTATTCATCTACACAATCAGTACTTTGCAATATGCAAACCTAAAACAAACAGAATAAACCTAGGTACGAGCAAGACATCCAAACCCATTGGTTAAATAAAGACACATGCCCACCACCTAGTGCAGTGCTGTCCGCAAGAAATGGCTCAGAGGATGGGGCCGAGTGATGTATTTGATCGGTTGGTGTGGTGAAGGGAAGGCGATAACCCCTGGATCATCCTCCCTCCCTTCCCCCTTCCCCGGGGAACGAAGGGGCTGTCATTGCGAAACAGAGATAAGGAGCTCTATATTGGCCACATTGCCTCTTTTTCCACTTCACCTCTTCGACCTCCTCTCTCTCTCTCTATTAAAGAGATACGATACGGAATGGAACGTGGTGGTTGTACCAAAAATACACTGAAGGAGTCCATGGCGCAAAATGAAAAAAAGACTGCTATCAAATACATATATTTTATCTCGGTATTTTAAAACTCGTTAATAGAGTTAGTTGTGCAGTCACTATTTATTTATAACGAAGAAGGAAATGGTGTTTTTAATTATGTAAAATATCTAGAATTTGGAGTGACCTGTCGATGTATTTGGATTTTTGGTTTTTGAAGTAAAGGAAATCGGTTTGAGATTCGATGAATCGACAGACATAAAAAATCCCTATGTCTACACCATGTAGGGGTAACTACGCCATGTATGTTCAACTTTACGCCATGTATGGGCAATTTTAAACCATGTATGAGCATTTTTACGCCATGTAACGGGTAACTTACGCCATGTATGTGCAAATTTAAGCCATGTATATGCAACTTTACGCCATGTATATGCAACTTTAAGCCATACATGGCCATTAAGCCACATAATAACTTTTAGTAGGTTTAAGGGTTTGATGGAAAGCAAAATCCATTTTTTGGGGCATTCAATCCCAATGGTGGTGACACTAGAAACCAAAGTTGATTCATCCACGTGATGTTCTTATAATAGGACTCAATACTAATAAGTTCATAGCCACCAAATATAAGAGGAAATGCGCAATATATGAAAAAATGTAAAATATCATTGATCTTATTATTACAAAATTAATAAATTCATTAATTTAGCAATGAATTTTTAAAGTCAAAATAAATGTACATAAAAATTAAAAATGATAAAAATGATTTAATAATAATAATGATTAAGAATGTATTAATTATATTAAATATATTCTCTTTTATTTCAATATTAAATAAAAAATAATATATTTGTATATATTAATATTAAATTGTTTTAAATAGGAATACAAAAATAAAATTATATGCACTAAGAATGGGAATGATAGTGTAGAAAGAGTCGCAGTATTATTTTATTTTATTTATGTTTTACTTTTCTAATTTCCTGTAAATGAACTTGAAAATAATTTCATGAATGAAATAATTGATCGGTTAAACTCATAAAAGAATATTGAAAGACTAAATGAAGCCAATTTTGTGAAACGTTGATATTTCAAACTATTTAAGTAAAGTAAATCAAGTCCTTAGTTTTAACTTTTTTTTTAAAATGAGAATGAGTCATCATTATACACTGCTCATTTATTAGAATATCCAATAAATGCATATTATTGAATAGAAATGTCAAGCATTAATTTTAAACTAATAATAATAAAAAATATTTTGATAATCCCTCTCCTTTATTTTTTTTTTATTAATCATTTTCTTTTTATTATTTTTCTACTTATAATTTTTTAAACTGTAATCAATTTATGTATTTTAAAATTTTGATTTTAAATGAATTTTGAAAAAAAAAAAAAAAAATTGATAGAAACCACTCCATCTTGTAAAAGTAAAATAACTTGAAATATTAAAAGTTTTTCAATCTCGTTTTTAAACATTTTTTTTTAGAATTCGTTTTATAAATTATGTATATTATTATTATATTTTATAAATGATTATATAAATTAAATTGCTTTTCATGCTATTATATTATACGTTTTAAAATTTCATGTTATTATATATTGCTTTAAAACATGCTATTCTATGTTTTTCTTTAAAAACAGTATCTAGTATTTTTTTAGCAATATATAATATACTTGAAATAAAAATGAAAAAGAATATTTACTAAAAGTAATGAAATTAAAATCAAAGTCTGCATTATAAAATACCTTGAAGTCAATGTTATAAAATGCTTGTATGTGATTGCGTTTAGCAACAAAGTATTATAACAAAAGTTCCATAATTACTTTTTGATATGCATATTAATAGTTATATTTATATTAAATTAAGAGTAGTAGTAACTATTTTGTTGAAAAGAAAAACAAATTCTTTTTGTGGTACCAAGATATTTAAAATTTCATTTCATTTATTTATTGTTGAAAATATTGTTTGGTTTGGATTAAAAAAATAAAAGTTGTTAAAATTTCTTAAAAGCCATATTTAAAAAAAATATATTTTATTGACAGTTATAGTGAAAGATATTTTTGCATAATGATTGTACTTTAAGCAATCGCTGTTAAATAAAAACATGTCAACAAATATTCCAGTGCTTCAAATAACAAATTCAGTTTCAAATCCATATATTTTAATAACTTTTAAAAATTAATTTTAAATTTTACTAACCGAAATTATTTTAATTCAGAATTAAAATAACAGAAATGTTAAGGCATGGCTGTTGCTTCTGTTATATACCAAACATTAAAATTGATAAGTAAATCTTAAATTATTAGTGTCACTAAAAATAATTTTGAAAAAAAAATTAACTTCCTTAATATATTCTTTATATGTAAAAGATCCAAAATGAAAATGAAATTTGTTATTCTATGTATCTCAATACCTATATTTTATCAAGAAACAAACTTGTCTTGAAAATACATTAGTGAAAGATTGTTTAAAATTTTCAAGGTTAGAATATAAATCATGAAGAATAACAATAATAATAATAAATAAATTTTACATAAAATTTATTTTTAAAATTATTTTATCGCTTGTTATTTGCATTATTAATAATGAAACATTTTTTCAGTATCTTCACTAAATTATTAATTATTAGTTAAATTAATTATTAACTATTAGTATCTTCTCTAATCTTTGAAAAAAAATGTAACAATGCATACTTCCATAATATACAATTTATATGTAAAGATACAAAATGAAGTATTTGTTATTCTGTTTAACTCTGTATCTATATTTTATCAAGAAACAAATTTGCCTTAAACATATTCTAATGAACGGTTATTTAAACTTTTCAGTTTTAGAATATAAATCATGAAGTATAACAATAATAATAATAAATTAATATTACTTAAAATTAATTTTAAAATCATTTTATCGTTGCTATTTGCATTATTAATAAGGAAATTTTCAGTATCTTCAAATAAATTGTTAATTATGAGTTAAGTTAATTATTAGTTATTAGTATTTCCATTATTTGCTATTCTGTATATATATATATATATACCCATATGTTATAAAAAAAAATAATAAATAAATAAATAAAAACCTGGCTTTGAAAATACACTAGCGAAAGATTATTTAAATTTTTTTTCTGGATTCGAATATAAATCACGAAGTATAACAATAATAATAATAAATAAATATTAAATAAAATTTATTTTAAAATTATTTTGTCGTTGTTATTTGCATTATTAATAAGGAATTGTTTTCTCCAATTTATTCTATCTAATCTATTTATATTTATTCTTATATAATCAACAGATTAAAACTATACACATATTCTTATATAACCAACAGTTTAAAAGTATATACATATTATTATATAAACAACTGATTAAAACTATATACATATTCTTATATAACCAACTAATTAAAAAGTATATTTTGGCAAATACAACTATGTACTCTCCTTTACACTACAAAAAAATTCCCATTCCCATCCGCCAAAGATGGGTAGCTTGATGTACATATAGCGATCAACATAACACTGTCCATACACTTGTAATATTCCAAACATCCAACCCAAACATTTGAAGTGGCACTTGTGCCAGTTTATTTTTATTTCCCCAACCGCAATTCTCATGAAACGAACTATATATTTTTACATCGAAATCACTTCTCCCCAAAATAATTTCTAAGTGCCTCTTCCTTTAGAACAGGGTCCATATTGGAGATAATGCAAGAGTTTCATTTCAAGTCCTCAATGTCTTCTGAAATTTTCTGGCATTAAATGTCCAGAAAAAAAAAAAGCAGCATTCGTTATGTAAACATGGAGAGGGTTTGGATTTCTTTTGCAGAAGATCTTCTTTATGAGTTTCCGGAGAAGATAACATAAACAAAGGGAGATACAACTGTCCCTGGCCATCTTACTATTTTACATTCCTCCTACACTTAAGTGTGTGTGTGTTCTGTCTCTTCCTGCTTCCATTTCCTATTAAAACCCAAGAGATTTGAAGATGAGCCCTGAAGATGTTGCCTACTTCAGACATAAATATCTCAGAGTGAGCTTCAGACAGACAGAGAGGGAAAAAAAAAAAATTGATGATCTTGGAAAAAAAAAAATAGTGTTGAGGCTAATGAGTTGAAGCTGAGAGTTATTTGAAAAAATTAATAATAATCTCAACTCTGATAAGATGGGAAATATTCTTAATTTCTTTGTTGATGAATGAGCGTGGAAGTTATTTTTGGTGAAACATTATTTTTGGTCATGAAACGATTATTTTGTTATTCATTATTTCTGTGGTAAAAGAGATAGAGAAATTTAGATAGATGAACAGTGATAGCTAGAAAATAGCAATTTTAGGCACTTGAATTATAATGGATAAGTTAAATCAATGATTTTCACATCGCACATGAAACAAATTTTATTATTAAGAAATTTTCCTTATAGTTTATAAATGAATAATTATAGCAAAAATAAATATTTAAATATTATCTAATCTTTAATTATTATTTTTTTTATTACTCTATTTATAAAACAGATTGACACCAATAAATAAATAATTATTCAGCAAAGAAACCTGTACAGTATGAATCTGTATCTTATCTCATGCTTAATATCATGAATCTGTATCTTATCTCATGCTTAATATCATGAATCTGTACCTTATGTTAATATCATGAATCTGTATCTTATGTTAATATCATGAATCTGTATCTTAACTTATTGTTAACTTATGCCTTAACTACTTGAAAATTTCAAATAAATTTTAAATTAAAATGTAAATAAATTTTCTCAGAGATTTTTGTAAATACACCAAACGTATATTATTCAATACTAAATTTTCAGATGAATTACATTACGGATATATTGATATGGTAGGGTATTTATTTCATTTAGCTCCCATGCAAAATGTCCTATTTATATATTTTTTTAATTTGAATTAGCTTGGTTTATTTATGTATTTTTACGCACTAACCGAAGATATTTAGTATTCAGCGTCTAAATAGTTCATTTTATTAATTAAAGTTCTATTTTCTTATATAACCTTCGTTTTCTTTATTTGTTTAATATTAATCTTTGTGTCATAAATAAAATTGAATTACTTATCATTGTATTTTAAAATAACCTTTAAAAAATTGTGTTGTCTGTGAAGACAATAAAATTGTAACAATATTTTCTTCTTTAAATTTCCATCTGATTAAAATTCATGAAAAAAATTATATTAGGGGAAAAAAGATATAAAAGCTATTTGTTTACGTGTAAACAAATTTGTATGATCGTAATTCATGCCTTGTATAATTATTTATAATATGAATTATATCTAACAATGCCTTAAATTAATCATTCCTATTTTATTTTAAATATGATCTAGGCTGATTTTATACATTAAAATATCATAAAATAAAATATATGATTGGTCAAATACTTTTTAAGACATCAAAATATTATTTTATGGGAGAATTGAAAAAATATCAACGTTATCAAAAACTCATTTATTGCACTTCAGTTTGATGTTACAAATTATAAAAACACTCATTATTTTTGCTTCTTTATCTATTCTTTTAAAATACAGCTAAGACACTTTTTGCTTTTATTTTTAATACCTTCAGTGACCTTCAGGTGTATACTTGAGTGCAGTTCTGGACCTGAAAGTACTCTCGTGGGTTTTGTAACAATCCCATTTTAAATTGCACGTCCGTGTTTAATTAGCCCATAGTGTGCAAAAAAATACCGTAGAGCGACAAACCAAACCAATCTGTGGCAATCAAGATTATTACTCTTCAGTTAGATGTATCACGTTTTCTGTTCTTATCAAAAATGTTCCTACTATAAATACTTCGACATTATATGGACGGTCTGGCGAGAAAGTAACTAGCAAAATGATTGTTTAATTCTTTTCAATTTCTTTTATGGTTATTGGATTAGTCACAATTTTTAGGCTCACATTTTTATGGTTTTCTATATTTTATTTCTATACATTAGGGTTTTTTTTTTACCTTTATGAAATCGTCTGCCTGCAGGGAGGCAAAAGAAAAAGCACATCCCTTATGCTTAAAGATAGATAAGGTAAAAGATTTCGAAATTGCTGGGTAATTGTACCCAGAAATAGATTAAAATAACGACTTCACTTATAGGCTTTCAATCGTCATAAAATAGCTTTCAAGCTTGAAAAGAAAAAATAGTTTTCTAAAATAATAACAAAATAACTTGAATGTACGTCACAAAAATTGCTATTGCATACAAATATATCTTTACAGTATTTTCTAGATAATCCATTAATCACTGAAAAAAAAAAAAAACTTTCGTCTCTCTCTAATACAATCACTATACTGTACACTATATCCATTTGTATACATTAAATTAGATTTCCTTTTTTCTTACCAAATACTTCGCATCTAAATATTGCTTTTGAAGATCAGTACTTTTTACCACCTCTAAGGTACCCTTTTTTTCCTCCACCATTTACTGGCAACCTATTTTACTCTTAATATATCGAAACACAACTAAGATTGCAACATACGGCGATAAATAAAAAACAGTTCACTAGATAAATTGAGCAAATGCCGAATCTTCTTGCCGGCGTTATCGTTTGGAGGGTGGGGGGTGAGCGGGGAGTAGGAAAACGAACGCTTACAGCGAAAATGTCTCAATTTACGAGCATAAGGAACCTCCGCCAGGACACTTACAAGTGAAACACATTTCACAGAAAAGGGAGCATTTCTTTATATATTGTTTAATCAACCCTTTTTACTCCAACAGTAAACGAGGTACATTTTCGTATTTCAGGAAAACACATCAGCAAACAAAATGAGTTCTTTTTGCAGTACATCTGTCGAAGCGATAAAATTCCGCAAGTGTAAAAAACTTTCTTTAATGGATTCTCATTTAAAAAGGATGTTAAAAGAGCTGAAAACACCCGAGCAAACGAAACTGTGTTTTTCTTTTCCGGTTCGTTCTCACATATTTATTTCTTTTCCGTTTGCTCACTGCGATATCTAAATAGTTCTGGAGTTAGATGGTTCGTCTGTTAGAAAAGACTTATTGGATGTCAAGAGGTCTATTTAAATTTATTTCAGAAACGATGTACATAGCTTCAATTGGGTTTTTCCCTGTCGCATCTACGTTTCGTTTTGGATTAGGATAAAAGAAGATTTTCTTATCACTGTACTTGATGAACTAGCATTTGTTCCATTTAGCTGCTATTTTAATAAATAACATCAGTAAGAAAATTATTTTCTGATACAGTTATAAATTTTAATTGTGTGTGCTTTTACTTTTTAATATCGGAAACTTGATCAGAGATCATTCACTATCACATGCATAAAGTAGATTCCACATTAATCAGAATTGAAAGCGGAAAGGTGTGTTTATATTCTACCCTACACCCATTATGATGCTACTACAATTAGAAATGAACGTCTCCAAAGAGATGTATCTCTGGTTTTCTACTCACCACCCTCCCCTGTTTACTTAACGTAGGTACTTAATGGAATACAGATTTTATTTCTGACGTTTTTATTGTATTAATTTCTGACTATTTATTTAGCTTCTTGTAAGCTTGCAAAACAATTTCAATTCGAAAACGAATTTGCTAATCTGTACACTTCCCAATGATATCGCTCCGAAAGATTTACTAAATTAAAATACAGTATATCATTGGTTTGGTAAGTCGCTCTACGGTCGTTTTGTACACACTTTGGACTAATTTTACAGTTAGAAATGAACTTCACTAAGAGAAGTATCTGTGTTTTCCTACTCTCTACCCTCGTCCTTTTTTTAATGTTGGTACTTGCTGAAATACAAATTTATTACTGATTTTTTTGAGCGATTTTTGAAGTGTAAACCTTTTTTTTTAATGGATTCTCATTGAAAAGAATGTTAAAAGAGCTGAAAACACCGAGCAACGCAACTGTGTTTTTCTTTTCTGTTCTCACATTATTTATTTCTTTTCCGTTTGCTCCTGCGATATCTAAATCGTTCTGGAGTTAGATGGTTTGTCTGTTAGAAAAGACTTATTGGATGTCAAGAGGTCTATTTAAATTTATTTGAGACGCGGTGTACATAGTTTTTTTTTTTCTCTCTTTGTCATATGTATGTTTAGTTTTGGATTAGGATAAAGAAGGTTTTCTTATCCCTGTACTTGATGGACAAGACATTTATTCCTTTTAGTTGCTAATTTAACAACATTTAATAAATAACATCAGTGAGAAAATTAATTGTCTCTGTTACAGACATAAATTTTAATTGTGTGTACTTTGTTTTCTAAAATCAAGAATTGATCTGAGATGATTCACTATAGATTCAACATTAATCAGAGTGCAAAGCAGAAGGGTGTATTTGTGTTTCTACCTTACACATAATCTGGTGCAAATTAGAAAGCAAAACCTCAAAAATAAAATATATCCGGTTTTTTACTCTTTTTCGACATCCTAATCCTCTTACTTAATGTAGGTACTTGCCGGAATACAGATTTATTCCTGACGTTTATATTAGTTGATTTCTGACTTTTTGTTTAGCTTCTTGTAAGCTTACAAAAATATATTTCAATTCAAATGCCAATATGCTAATCTGTAAGTCTGTCAATGATATATCTCTCGAAAGATTTACTAAAATAAAATACAGTATTTCATTTAAGACATTTTGGTTTGGTATGTCTCTCTACGATCATTTTGAGCACACCTCCGGTTAATTTTACAATTAGAAATGAATATCTCCAAAGAGAAGTATCTCTGGTTTCCTAATTTTCACCCTCTTTCTTTTACTTAAGTACTTACTGGATTACATATTTACTCCTGACGTTTTTATTGCATTAATTCCTGACTTTTAGTTTAGCATCTAGTGAGCTACTAAACTAGAATAGATATCATTAAAAAACTTTGAAACGCAGTATCATATTTTCTTGTTAATTGCACATTGAAAAGTTTCAGTAAGCATTTTTCTAATATAAAATTGTTTACATTTTTAAATAAACATGGATTTGAATGGAGTGACTAGATTTGGTTGAGTTTGTCACTCTTTGGTGATTTCGTCTTTTTGTGCACCCATTTAGACTTGGACCTACAGTTTGGATTATTTAGACCGTAACCAGGACCTAAAGGACCTGGAATCTAAGTCAAATATCCATGAAGCAGTCAGGGATTCGAGCCTGAAGCCTGAGACCAGAGCGCTAGGCCATCAGGTCGCCGAGAGACTAGAGCTCGGTATCGTAGGTTTCAGGTTCGAGTTGTGGCCGTGCCATAGATTTTGTAGTAGTTCGGAATCCATTTTAAACTGTAGGTCCTAGTCTAATATGACTGTTGAGTGTAAGGCTGACAACCCTGTGTTCCTACCCCGTAAATAGAAAAATCTCCTGTCTCAAAATCTGCCAGTAGGCAGACGACCTTAGCCTACCATAAAGCTATTGCTTCAATCAAGAACAAGATTTGATACATACATTATTTTATTCCTTTTCATCAAAGTATTAAATTTTGTTTCATATCTTTACTATAACAATTACATTTAGTAGTCAGAAATTAAGTTTAAAAATTTATTGAGGAATTCAAAAAGTAGAGTGTACGTGTTTTGTACAACACATTCGCTAGAAGATTAGTTAACATTTTTCCTATTTCTATAAACATCTAAAATATCCTATCAAATTTTGAAAAATCTATCTTTTATTCATTGTTTCTATTTCCAAAAGCCGCCCGCTATTAGTACTGTGAAGCTTCCATTTTGTATACAGTAGCTATTGTAAAAGCTAAGACAAATCCCAAGCTTTATGATAATACTTTTATGGGTACGTCCACACATATTTAGTCTTAAACTGCAATTTTCAGTGTTCATTATATTTCCGTAAAAGGTTCAAATTGGACAGATAAACACACTTCCATATTCCAACTGTGAAATTACCTACTCCAGATCCCCAGGTACAAAAAGATTAGTCATCTATTTATTAAGAAGCGTCATATGGCCACAGGCATTTTTATCTTCACTTAGCATAACAATCGAATACGTCCCTCATAATCAGCTTATAGCGGGAAAGAGTTTAATAGAAGCTGACTGCTCTCTCGGCCATCCCCTAAGCTGGAACCTTTTGTCTTGAAGATTTCGTCGAAAAGGGCTTTTGATCTGATTATCTACCCCCTTCTACCTGATATCAGAGTACTTAATGCTATTTTCTCTGGATCCCGATTAGGGCGCCTATAAAGCTCTCAAACATTAGGTGGAATCGATCATTGCAGCTAATAGTGCATCTGAGCTTTAAAAGCATTGCTGTCAAAAATATAAAACTGATTTGTACTGAAGATGTCGGAAAAAAATATTGGTTACTCTGAGTAACGCGCTTTAGCCAGTTTTTGGGTTCTTTTTTATAGGGAAGAAAGCCTATTAGATGTACTGATATGTGTGTATTGAAAAGATTATATTAAGTCCTTCTGAGTTTCTTTCTGTTTTGCAATACATGTAAGAAGATTATGTTGTGATAGTTTTTTTTTTGAGTTTAAGATTAATTTGCTAAATTTTTTTAATATAATTCGACGTGAATTAATATTTTTCATTTTATTATAAAATAATTAGATTTATTTTTTGTTTTAAAGGTTTAACGATAGTGATAAAAATGCAAAGGATTTCATTCTAAATATGTGCATAATTGAAGAGCATACAAAAAATTAATTAAAAAGGGCATGAAAAAACTTAAAATAATTTAATATGCACTCATTCTAAGCCAATGATATTTGAATGTCTCCAATCCTAGGTTTGGTTTGTCGTTCTACGGTCATTTTCCGCACACTTTAGGCATATTAGACTGGACCTACTGCTTAATGTGAATTCCGAAATACTAACAAACGCCATCAATAGTAATGAATACTACAAACGAAAGATGATTTAATCTCTCCTGGTAGTAGATGCTATTATCCTTGCTTTGAAATTCGAATACAATTTGAGGGGATAGCGGCAAAATTTATTAGCAGCGGACCACCTGATTGGGGTTTACTAATTTACTACCACCTGCAGGAAATTGCCTCTGAACCTCCTTTTCGGAGGTAGTGTTCTACCTATCCTTCTACTGGATTTAGAGCTTATGTATGTGTGTATAGTCCAACTATATATGTGTATGCATGTATAGCTCAACTGTGTGTACGTGCATAGTCCAGCTGTGTATATGTATTGGACTACTTGATTGGGTTTAATATAGTCCAACTACGTATGTGCATGTGTATATAATCCAACTATGCATGTGTATAGTCCAACTGTGTATGTGTGTACAGTCCAACTGTGTATGCGTAAAGTTTGAGTAACGATGTACATTTCTGCCATACAGGTGTAAATGGCCCCAAGGTAAATTGCCGGATATTTAAAAAAAAAAAAAACATATTTATTGTATTTGATTGATTTTTGGAGTAAAAAGTGAAAATTTCGTTGCTTATTACAGTATTGCAAATGAATTTGACATTGTTTATATCATAATAAATTACTAATAAAATTAATATGACATGGAATGGAATTTCTTAACCAAATTTTCAAATCCTACCCAAACAAAATATTTGTTTCTATTTTTTAGATCATAATTTTAAATCTGTTTTTAATATGTGAAATGATTAACTTGCATTAAATTTATTTATTTGCTTAACAATGAAATAAATTATGATAATTAGTTTCAAAGGAATGTTATTTTTTTTTTAACTCGTAACTCACTAATTCGTAAAAATAGAATTATTTAATTAGGCTTGTACTTTTTTAAGTGCTTTAACAAAAATATGTTTCGTTAAATACTATTTTTCCCTCATTTTTTAAATTTCTGTCTTTCTTTATTAAAAAATACGCTTCGTAAATTCCTGTTAATTTTCATTTTGTGCATAATACATCTTTCTTTTAAATAATTTCTGATGTTTTAATAAGATAATACAAACATTACACAACCTAATTTCATTTTTAGACCAAACAAATTTTTTTCAGCAAAAACTCACACTTGAGAGTTAAAAAAAAAAAAAAAAAAAAAACCTCTTTTTTAAAAAAAAAAATCCTTAATTCGAAACGATATAATGATAATTTTATTCCCCTCGCTTAACACTTTCACATTCGAGCAATTTTTAAATATTATATTCCGTGAAAAAAAAAATAAAAACAGATAAAAACAGAAAAACGAAAATAGCCTATCTTCCTTCTGCGCATAAAAAAAATAATAAAAATTACAAAAAAAAAAAAAAACTGAGAGCGAATCTCGCCTTAAATCAAGGACCCCAGCGACAAGTCGAGAACAAAAAATTACTCTTCCTGGGGAGTCAGTAATTACTATTTAATTCTAATTTCAAGCAAAATTATTGTTACTTGTCATCTATCTAATGAGCTCTCTTGAGTGTGAGGGGAAAAAAAAAAATAAAAAAAAGACTAACTGCGAAAAGTATGGAAAAATTAAAGACTTAGAATGAAAAAAAAAAAATAAAAAGTCGATCTTTTTCATCTTTATGAAAAATATCTTTATGAATTTTTTTTTTTCTCGCGTCCTCCTCATTCTCCCACCCTAACCCCTTTCGCTTAATTTTTCAGAGAGAGAAGTGGCCAGCTTTATAGCAACGTAATTACATTTTTAGTATGCAAGAGGCAAAGCCTCTCAATTACAGGCGCGTGAATTAAGCTAAGAGGGTGGGAAGTGGCACAGGAATAAAGGAATAAGAAAAAAAAAAAAAAAGAGCCCTACATACATAATTACGTACGCTCTGCTCACTCAGCAGAGTGGAGGGCTGAGCATTAAGAGAGAAAAAGAGGAGGGCGAAAAACTTCAATTATTCAAATTATGTGGTTACTGTTACTGATTAGAGGCGACAGGAACCATCTTTTGTCTCTCTCAGGATTCCGAGGGTTTCTTCCCCTATCGCTACATTTTTCGAATGCTTATTGTGCTGCATGATGCCCTCCTAGTTTTTATTTCATTGGTGGTATTATTCGATGGATGTTTTTTTTGTTCTTAAGTGGAAGCTTTGTCCCTCCCCCACCCACTCTGCGCATGGAAGCTTCCAGAAAGAATGGATGCAGAGGTTCCCCTGTTATTATGGTGTGGTGGAAAGTGGTTAATTAAGTTTTTGCATTTTCATCATTTGTTGAGTGGCATGTGCTTCTAAGATATAAACATACCAAAACTATATGGAGTCGGGATGTTTTTTTTTTTCTACTAGTGTAGTACGTTTTATGCTTTTCTTCACATGATTGCTTTGCTTTGGCTGTTCACATGTTGTAATGTTATTTATGCTGTAGTTTGTTATAAAAGAAATTTTTCCTTTTTGTTTGGAAATATAAAATTTTATGTTAATCTTCGGATTATAGTTTACTGATATGGAAGAACTGATGTAAAGATTTAACGAGAATCGTTACAGTTGTAGGGAAAAATGATTAATTAATTTTGATAAATGGCATTAGATTTTAATTTTCGTTTTTCTTTTAAAATTTTAAAGATTTTTTTAATGTTTTTTTTTAATTTTCATATATATTTTCTTTATTTACATTATTATTTTATTTTTTTCAGATAATGTGTGTGAGTTATTGTGTTTTTTGAATAGTGATAATTTTTATGATCCATGTACTAATTTACTTTACATTTTTTTTCCTTTTGTATTTTAACAACTAAACTATGGCATATGTGCATCAAAACAAATGTAGAGAATTGAATGAGAAATAAAGAAATAATACTACTAAATTCTTTGATAACAATTGATTAAAAGATTTATTTTTTTTTATGTATTATTGCTTTTTAAAAATAATTTTGAAAATGTAATTGATAAAATTTGAAAGACAATGTTTGTTAATTGTCAAACTCATATTTTTAGTCAAGTTTTTGCAAAATAATTGCATTTTTTATATTTACTGCCTTTTTAATAATAATATTAACAACTAATTCAAATATTTTGCATTTTTTTTATTATGAAACAATAAATAACTTTATAAAATAATTTTCTCTAATCATTATGAAATCAGTTTCACATAAAAGAGTATTAAAATTCTCTAGTATAAACTGCAATGATTCATACTACGTATATCAATACTTTTTATAAGATGGCAATAAATAAATAAAATTATTGGATCAATAAGATTTTAATTTTATAATTTTTGGTTATTTATAAAATTAAAAATATGAAATATGTGCTTATTTCAGAAGTGGTCGTTTTATCATGTGATCTTGTTCCATTATGCATATCTATTATTAAATTAAGAACATTTTAAACTATTTTTTGATTATCTTTTCTAACTTCCATTAATTTGGTTTATAATGTAAAAAATTAAAAATGTAGAAATTCATTAAAAATATGTTATACGCTTACTATCATAATTAAATACTAATATACAAAATTAAAGAAGAAATCATAAATTGGTACGTAAGAAGTACTACTGTTTAAAAAATAAGTTAAAATAGTAATATAATATCGAATAATATAGACGTAAGTCATATGTTAATATTAGAGAGCATTAAAGGAGTGTTAAGATTAAAGTAATGTTAAGATTAAAAGCGCATTTAAACTTCAGTTAATTAGCATAAACATAAGAAAACTTATTAAAGTTTAATATAATTAAGCAGCTGTGTAACTATTACACATTTTACGCCTTCTTGGTAAATCCTTTACTTTTTGTTTATATAAAGCTTCATCAGACAACAAATTTTACTCTCAATCTGTCAATTTTAAATCAATAATATAGATTTCATAAATTATAGTTTCTGGGATTTCAAAACTTTTTCACTAGTTTGTCCCAAAGGAAACTGGATACATTTAAATAATAATAAAAAAAAATTCGTCCATAAATACATAATCTAATCGAAATAATATAGATTTCATTAAATTATATTTTCTGGGAGTTCAAAAATCCTTCATCAGTTTATTCTAAAGGAAAAAAAATTCCTCAAGAAATGCATATTGGCGTAACATGAATATCAGTGTTTTTTAAAATCAAATATCAATTTTTTTTCGACTCAGGGCCCAGTAGAAAAATGCACAACAACATGCAGGAAGATTCAGTTGCTAATCGCTTGGTGGTGTCCGATTAACCCTCTACATTAAAAAACTGGAAGATTCGTGTCCTATTAACACTCTACATTCGGAAACTGGAAGATTCGTGTCCGATTAACCCTCTAAATTCAAAAATTAGAAGATTCATGTCCAATTAATCCTCTAAATTTAAAAACTGGAAGATTCGTGTCCGATTAACCCTCTAAATTCAAAAACTAAACGATTCGTGTCCGATTAACCCTCTAAATTAAAAACTAGAAGATTCGTGTCCGATTAACCCTCTAAATTAAAAAACTAGAAGATTCGTGTCGATTAACCCTCTACATTCAGAAACTGGAAGATTCATGTTCGATTAACACTCTACATTCAGAAACTGGAAAATTCGTGTCCGATTAACCCTCTAAATTCAAAAACTAGAAGATTCATGTCCAATTAATCCTCTAAATTTAAAAACTGGAAGATTTTTGTCCGATTAACCCTCTAAATTCAAAACTAAAAGATTCGTATCCCATTAACCCTCTAAATTCAAAAACCAAAAGATTCGTGTCCGATCAACCCTCTAATTTCAAAAACTGTCCGATTAACCCTCTAATTTCAAAAACTAAAAGATTCGCGTCCGATTAACCCTTTAAATACAAAAACTGGAAGATTCGTGTCCGATTAACCCTCTAAATTCAGAAACTGGAAGATTCGTGTCCAATTAACCCTCTACATTCAAAAACTGGAAGATTTGTGTCCGATTATGAGAACATATGTAAATGATTATCACAGACTTCCATACTGCCTAGTGGAAGTTTGCAGGACAAGTACCCTTACTTCTCGGAATTAAATGCACTTTATCCGTCGTAACATGGTGCACTTAAGAGGTGTACAAGACCATTTATGTACATTCCGACGTACAAAAGTAAATATCAGAATTAATATCATCAGAGCATTAAAAAAAATAACATAATGCTTAAAAGTTTATCTGAAAGACCGATTTTTCCTTTAAAAAAAAGTGATTACGCCAATTTCAAAAAGCTTGCCGAACCGCGAACATCTCTAATTGACTAACTCAGAGCTCTCACATCGTGTTCTACTTGTCAGCCAGTCTCGAGGTTTTTACTTGAGTGGTCTCGTATCGTGTTCTCGGTGGTCACGAAAGCGCCGACACAGAGTAACGAGACAAGATTCAGGTGAGCCACAGTTCCTCAGGAAGTAGGCTTGTCGTTTTTAATTTACCTTCTAACGTCCCACCGGAGACGGGGCGTTTTCATAGAAACGACTTATTAGATCACTTTTCAAGTAGCTGCAATGGCTTCTCGGTTTCTAAACGAAACCCATCAGACTTATAAATGGTACGAAAATAAAGAAGGACAAAAAAAAAAAAAAAAAGAATGACAGGAGGTATAAATCTGTAAAGCGATGAGATGTGACGTTTCCTCTGCGCATTCTTTGAAGTAAAATAAGTGGAAAAAGTAAAAGGAAAACGCCTGGTTCTTGGGTACGCTCGCAGGTGTGTCGGCACAAAAGAAGAGTCATGTTAAACCTTTCAATTAGACGCTAAATGGTGTTGAAATAATAAAAGAGACAGGCAGAAACATTGGCCTTTCAATGGCGATGTAATGTCTCTTCTAATTGGTGTGAATTGTTGCTGCCTAGACTTTTTCGTGCAGCAAGTTCGGTGAATTTGATTTGAGAAGTTCACTCACTCATACTTCCTCGGTACTTTTCTGTTTTTACAAAATAAAATGTAGCGAAAATAATTTTAAAGAAAATATTACATTTAAACATGAGTCATTGCTTCTAAAATGTATAAATTATTTAACACAAAACCTACACTAGTTGTTGTACTAATTGGTTTAAATGTTTATTAAGTACATTAAATCCAGTGATTTAAATATCTTTATACTTTATTATTTATGAGCAGAGCATTATATTTTGTAATATTTAAATAACTATTAAGCAATACTTTAGACTAAAAATTACTAAATTAAAACTTGACTCTCTTAAAATTTAACATTAAACAAAATAAAATTAGCGTTATCATAGTAATTAAATTTGAAATTAATTAAATTAAAGTTAAAATTAAATTTAACTAATTAACGTTACATTTATATTTAACTAATTAATGTTATGATAACACGTTAAAATTTGAGAAAGTTATTCAAATCTAATTTGACTTAAAAATTTAACAAAACAACGTGAAAATTGTCTTTAAAATTAAATTTTAGTATACTACAATATGAACAAGGAACAAAATTAATAATATCACTTTTTATTTTTCATTTTCAATGTATTAAAAACTGAAATTCATAATTGAAATATGTCTTATCAATACTAAAAATTTATATTATTATTATCACATATATTTTAATAAATTGGTTTGTTTAGAGTTTAGTTTTTCATGGTAATGTGCCTAAAATCATTAGGAATTTATAAAGGTGACACAAGTTTTCATGTTTATACTTTATTACTTATGTATTGCGCATTAAATTTGAAATATTTAAATAAGTATTAAGCAATATTTTAGACTTAAAATTACTATGCTAAAATTCAATTATTCAAAATCTAATTTAACTTGCAATTTAACGCAACAACGTGAAAATTATCTTATAAAATTTAATATTAATTTTTAATTAAATATGATCTTTAAATGTTAAAATAGATTTAATTCTTTTAATACAATTAATTTTTATTGTTATTTCTTACAACTGATATTCAATAAAAAAATGTGAATAAGGAACAAAATTAATAACAATCCTTTTTATACCATTTTCATTTTTAATCTCTTAAAACTGAATGCATAATTGAAATATTTTATGTTATATCAACATTAAAATTTATATTATTATTATCACATAAATTTTAATAAATTAGTTTGTTTTGAGTTAGGTTTCCAAGTTAATTGTCTAAGATTATCAGACAAAATTTTTCAATATCAAAAAAAGACGACACAATTTTTCATGTTTATTGAGCCTTATATTTTGAAATATTTAAAGAAGTACTAAATACTTTACATTTAAAATTACTAAGTTAAAATTAGATTGCTCAAATCTAGTTTGACTTTAAATTAAACAAAACAACGTGAAAATTGTGTTATAAAATTTAAAATTAAATTTTAGTATAATGTATATTTAAATGTTGAAATAGATTTATTTTTGTTAAGATAATTAATTTTTATTATTATTCCTTTCAATTGAAATTCAATAAAAAATGTGAATAAGGAACAAAATTAATAACAATCCTTTTAACACCATTTTCATTTTCAATCTATTAAAACTGAAATCCATAATTTAAATATTTTATTCTTTATCAACATTAACAATTTATATTATTTACATTATTTTTATCACATAAATTTTAATAAATTAGTTTGTTTAGAGTTTGGTTTTCTGTGATAATGTGCTAAAAATCATTAATTAATAAGGGTGACAGAATTTTTCATGTATATATGTTGTATTAGGTCTTGATGAAAAGTCAAAATTATTTTTAATTAATGTTACATTGATCACAGTTTGTCAGGTTCTTTTTATGACATGAATGGTTATTTTTTGTCACGTTTAATAAAACATCTCATCTTATTCTTAATCTACATAAACGAAAATCTTAGGATTTCAAAATTTAAATTTCATAACACTACCATTTTTTAAACGACAATAATGTAGATTTTTTTTATTCAGTATCCATAGAAATATGAAAAATATTTTCGCATATCTTTCCACATGCCAAATTTCTTCCAATAACAACTTTTCTTGGAAAATTTTCTTTCAGTGAAACAGTTGCCACCTCTTCCACTCGAAATTAATTTAATTTGCAAAAGGCTCCGAGAGGGTGCAAAAATAGGGGAAGGGGAAAAGGGGAAAAATTAGAGCACCAGCGAACATTAATCATTAAATTTTGACAGGAAGATTTTTAATTAAAACAGGAGGGATTATGAATCTGAGTTCGCACTGGCGACGCAGAACAGAAAACACGATGAATGACATATCCTTGATATTTGCGACAACAATTTTTCAAAATTAATCGCAGAAATTCCTCCCCTCCGCGCTTTTAAGACTAATAGACAGGAACAAGTAATAAATATCTGCGCCAAATGCGAGTTGTTTTAGCGCCATGGAACTCTGTGGCGTCGTCTCGGGGCTTGACAAGAGGTGTCACTTGCTGCATCCGCTGGGCGAATTTATTTTCGGAGACTTCTGGCTGACTCACGGTTGTTGCAAATGAATGGCGTAAATGAGAAAAGTCGTTTAAAATACAGCGTTTCAGAGATTGCTGGAAGTGTATTAAATCAGCAACGTGCCAGGAGGTGGCAGTGATTATCGTACGTTGAGCTTAACAGAATGTCATTCATTGCATCCAATCTAAGAAACTATAAGAAATACATTTTTATATAAAAGTGTCACTAAAAGTTTTGTAAAATTGTAAGGAAAATAAAATTTGTATTGTTCAGTTATTTGCAAAAATTTTTTTGTTTCTTTTTGTCCCTTTTTTAATTTTTATATCGTACAATAGAAAAGAAATCATTGAAAGTCCATACTCACTGATTCTTTTGAATTTCATGTTTTACTTATGTTTTCGCAACTAATTGAACAATACAAATTTTATTATCTTTACAATTTTATAAGACTTTTTGTGTCATGAATATGGACTTTAATGAGTTTGGACTGGGAAGAAGAATCAATAAGTATGAATCAAAGAGTATGGACTTTAAATGATTTCTGTTCTGTTGTAAAATATAAAAATTACGAAGAGGGAAATCATCATAAAAAGGCAAATAAAGTTTATTTAGGAAATAAATGACATCAATACCACTTAGAAAATATATTTATATTAGTTTATTTAGATATAGCTCTGCCATTTCTTGTCATAATAATATCTAAATAAGTTGAGTCAATTAATTAGTGGCTTTGCGTCTATTAACTTGTGTCACTTGCTGCAATTTATTTTCAGAGACTTCTGGCTGACTCCCGGTTGTTGCAAATGAATGGCGTAAATGAGAAAAGTCGTTCAAAATACAGCGTTTCAGAGATTGCTGCAAGTGTACTAAATCAGCACACTGCCAGAAGGTGGAAGTGATTATCGTACGTTGAGCTTAACAGAATGTCATTCATTGCATCCAATCTAAGGAATTATAAGAAATATATTTTTATATTTAAGTGACACTAAACGTGACACCATCACACTAAAAGTTATATATAAATTTAAAGATAATAACATTTGTATTGCTTAATTATTTGCAGAAATTTGTTTTTTTTTCCCCTTCTTAATTTTTATATTGTCCAATAGAGCAGAAATCATCTTCCGTCCATACTCGTTGATTCGTTCAGAATTTAATATTTTACTTATATTTTTGCAAATAATTGAACAATACAAATTTTTTATCTTTACATTTATATAAAGGTTTTAGTGTCATGATTATGGACTTTAATGAGTGCGGGTTTGATGAAGAATCAATGAGTATGGACTTTAAATGACTTCTGTTCTGTTGTACAATATAAAAATTAAGAAGGGGACAAAAAGAAACATATATTTTCTTATTATAAAAAGGTAAATAAACTTTATTTAGGAAATAAATAATATCACTGCTAATTAAAAATATATTTATGTTAGTTTATTTAGTTATCGTTATGGTATTTCTTGTGTATATGTTGATAAATAGGATGAATTGACATGAATTTAAAATCATATCTGCGAGTCTTATTTTTCTAAGTATGAATCTTTGGAGTATGGAGAAAGGCTTATATTATCTAATAAGATTATTGAAAATTCAAATTCCCTTTTTTTTTTTTAATTGAGAAAAATGAAAAATTATTTTTGCAGTTTTTTTTTTAAAGTTTAGCAATAAAACTTAATTTTAGGAGGTTAGTTTCATTTTCTACTTCTTATATAATTCCCTTTTGCTTAAAACATTAAAAACATTTGTAGGTTTTTTTTTTTTTTTTTTGATAATTATAAAAACAATTAACCTAACTAAAGTTTTTAAAAAAAATTAAATTCTCAAATATATATATGTGAAAATATTTACTTGATAATGTTTGTTTCGCTGAGATACGAAAATGTCCTGCATTCGTTTGATGGTGAATGATTTTGAATACAGTGTTATGTTTTAAAGGCATTAAATCATGAATATTTTGCGTGAACTAAACGTGCTCTCCCAATGCTTGTAAAAAGACGCAAGCAAATGTAACGAACGTCTGCTACCCTACATGGCAGGAATAACGTATCACTTCCTCTCACGAAGCTCGCTTGCCACTGTTCCAGTGTCGTGTATTGGACAATGATGACAATTAAGTTGCGTGATCCAATCACTGGCGACAAACATATTCGTGGGTAATTAAACGCAGTGCCGTATGTCATACAGGGTCAGGGATAACACATGTCTATCATATCGATAGCACTGAAATCATGAGAACGTGAGGTTAACTTGTGTTATTAATCTCATGACCCCATAGCAACCAGTATGGACAGAATACTCAATATGGAAGTGATACATAGTAAATTTTACACTTCATTGTTAAAAAGAATTACACTGGGGGTAATTTAAGTTAATTTTCATGACACATGAGTTACAAAATTATTTTAGTCAAAATTAAATGTATTTGTTTTACTTTAAATGAGAGTGTGTTTAATGTATTTGATTTGGTAAGATTATCAATAAATATGTAATAATACCTCTGCAGATGTTGCAGTTATGTGTGGGCAAAGATTATTAATAAATATGTAATAATGCCTCTTCAGATGTTGGGGTTATGTGTGTGCAATATTTTATGACTTAAAACTTTTACCGTTTTTTTTCCCAATCGCAAGGCAATAAAAAAAAAGAAGAAAAATACAAAATAAAGAAGAAAAGGCACACAAAAGAGTCCAACAAATTTGACCGAAGTCATTGCCTTAAGATTTTTCTAGCTGGCAAGTATCTCGCCGTCTCGGATTCGCCATGAAGTGCCAAGCAACGATGGAGATGATTTCTGTTTATTAGTTCTACCAAATCACAAAGAATGCAGTTTGGTTTGTTAAAAATCCCAATGTGATGTAGATGTCCATTAGATCAATTCTTTTTTATTGAGGCAAGTCACCATCATTCCATTGCAATGAATGCATGCCAACCGGACGACAGGTCCTAACTGTTAAACTGTAGACCACTTAGCCGTATAGAACGTAGCCCAGAGTGTACCACTAGGAGGTACTCTACATTGCATCCCATAGGTATATATCCGTAGATCTACATTGCACCTACATGTCTTGCATCCCCGTAGGTCTACATTGCACCTACATATCTTGCATCCCCGTAGGTCTATATTGCACCTACATATCCTACAATTCCATAGGTCTACAATGCACCTGCATATCCTGCATCCCCATAGATCAACATTGCACCTATATATCCCACAACCCCGTAGGTCTACATTGAGCCTATATATACTACATCCCCGTAAGACTACATTGCATCTACGTATTCTATATGACCGTAGGTCTACATTGCATCTTTAACATTCCATTAAAATGCAATTTTTACCGCTAAATTAATTATATTTCTATTTGAAACGAAAACAAAAGACAAGAAAAATACTTAATTGCTTCCGCTTTAATTAATTTTTAATTTAGTAAATAATTCAGAGATAGAAACGTTTTATATGAAAGGTCTCTCAACGATAGAGATATTCTATTTGAATTTTAATTGAACAGAATAATATCGCAATAAAGGTGCTGAAATCTTTTTTCTTTCTTTTTATCACTTTTGCTTCTACTTAATTTAGCAAAAGTGTTTATCGTCTACTGATTAGCATAATTCAGTGTCTCATTTGCAACTAGAAAGCGACAGATGTAAGTGAGCAAAAACAAAAGCGAAAATGTACTAAAACATGAATAGGCGGAATGGTAATAAGAAAAGAGGCTGGAAAACTTGTGTTTTCAGATGTCTGACTAGAATTTCTCATCTAACTGAAATTCTTAATGCAGTCGAGAAGTCTTGGAGTGTCTTTTCGCCATTTTTGGTCATGAAATATAAATAGTTTCAGACAAAATTTGTAAATGTATTATAATACCGATATATTTAAAATCATTAAAATGTCATAATACTTACTACAGTTATTATCAATATTTTTGTTAGTTAAATTTTCAATTATTTATAAATTTAAAAGGGGAAAATGATTTTTAAAAATTGATCACAACAACGCCCTTCTAATTTTTTAAAAGAATTTAGACAATTTAAATAAATTAACAACTTTTTGGCTAATGTATAAAATTTAATCTTCAAATTTTTTAAATTGTTTAAAATCATTAATTTTGATTTCTTTTATAAAATGTGGCTATCCTTGTCATAAAAAATTATTATTGTCTTCAATAACTACATAATAAACAAAATAAATTTAAATAATAATAATTCTGAAACTCTAAGCCAGCAAATAAAAAAATATTAAATAAAATGGGTCGTTCTTTTAAAATTTATAACCATAACACCTTTTGGGTAAAAGTTTTCCCAATGTCTAAGAATGTTTGAAAAGTAGTCTTCAAATTCTTGAAATGCATTTTAGGAAACCATTTGGTAAAATTTTCCCTGTAATTTTAATATCCCTATATTTTATTTTCATGACTTAATACATAAAAAGGAATGATCCAATGATGGACATAAATGGTCCAATGGAAATATTCTCAGTCAAATTCAATTCCGCTTGCGACATTGAAACTTTCAGAAGCAAGAAAAACTTCTGGTCGATTGTGATATTATGTGAAAAGAGTCTCATAGCCTGACTACTTTGTCGGAGTTTTCCAGGTTTTTCTCTCTATAACACGTAAATGTGAAGCAGTTATATCTAAAAATTCCTCCAAGAAGATAATATCCTCCCCCTCACGGGTCGTCGGTGGGCTGCGGTTTTACATAAGTAGTCCACCAATGTTAAAATACAAAAATAATAATAGTAATAACAATAATAATAATAATAATAATAATAGTAATAACAATAATAATAATAATAATAATAGTAATAACAATAATAATATAATAATAATAATAATAATAACAATAATAATAATAATAATAATAAATAATAAATAAACAAAAATAAAAAAATTAAATAAAATTTTTTTTAAAAAATTTAAGAATTAAAACAAAATTTAAAAATAAAAAAAAATTAAATAAGTATGGATATACATAAAAAGGGTCCTGTAAATTCTAACCAAGCAATTTATTAATAGATGCCTGAAAAAGAATACTTTAGTAATTAGGATATATAAGATTTTCCATAATTTTTTAACCCTATCAGAATGAGATTGTTCTCTACACAATTGTTGCTTAAGACCCAAAAATGGATATAAAATAAGGGTTTTGTCTTTCGGCGCTTCTGTAATCCACCTGATTGCAAGCGAGGCACCGTGCCATGGGAGTGCCTTGTAGGCGTTCCTCACACCTGTCCATGAAATGAGTTCTTGTATTTAAACGCATTTCGTGTTTCCTCTCAAATCACGATACTGCTATTAAGCCATTGGACGGACATCCCCTATTAATGCAACGATTTACCTGCACGCCTATGCAAATTGCATCCTCGGATTTCTGCAAGGGCTTGATGAATGAGTCGCGTGTCTTGCTTTCCGAGTTTCAACACCGCATTTATAATTCTCACGTCAGGAGCGACTGCCAATGGGTCTGGACGTTGTCAACACCTCGACGAGTCAATACGTCCCAGGTGACGATAAAAGGTCGAAAAGCATATAATAAATGTTCAGATTTATTACCAGTAAATCAAACTATATTAAATAGGTTGAATTTTTTTGTTGATAAAGTATTATCAATATTACAATAACATAAAGTTGATGAAAGCAAATGATAAAATATTGATACAAACTGAAATTTATTTTTAGTTCTTAAAACTTAGGTAATATTGTATCAAATAAATTTTGACGTAGGAATATGTCACCATATAAAATCATTAAGTTATTTCGCTAACATTTAAAACTCCAAATTTAATCTATCTTGCACTAAATTTTTATAACTATTTATAATATTGTCACATATTTTCCATCACTCAAAAATGATTAACAAAAATAGCAAAATGTTGATGTCAACCTTAAACCTTAAGGAAAACTAACTTTTTTCTTTCTATCAGAACTTTATTTGCAAATAAGTGAAGAAGTAATACTTTATTCCAAAGTTAAAGCCAATTTAGGTAAATCAACCTTAAGCGAAGATAAATAGATGAATAAAAGAACTAAGAAATTAGTTTTGTCATTTTTTTCCAGTAATAAACAATCATAAGTTTTTAAATAATCATTTTGTCTTCCATTACAGTGCCATTTATTGTGATTTCATTAAAAGAAATTTTCATATGCTTTTTCTTGACTATCTTGATTTATCAGTTCGACTTTATTAGATAAGACTTTTTTTGTTGTTAAATCATTCTTTGCAAAACATAAAAAAATCTGAATAAGATAAACAATAATAATCTAATCTCTAACAATATAAACAATAATCCTTTTATTCTGCTATATATATGGAAAATTCAGTCATGAAATTTGGGTAATAAGATAATATGACAGATAATAAGAAGATAAATAGATAAGAAGATAAATAGATAAATAAACGGATCAAGAAATTAATTTTGCCATTTTTAATAAAGTAATAAAACAATCATTAGATTAAAAAACAATTTTTTTATTCTTCCATTATGGTTCCATTTTTTATGATTTATGACAGATAATAAAAATTATTTATATGCCATTTTTTTAAAGTAATCTTGCTTTAATATTTTCTTTTCCAGTACAGAATTTTCAGTTCGACTTTATTAGTTCAGACTTTTTTTATGGTTAAATCATTCTTTATACACATAGAAAATCGGAATGAAATAAATAACAATAATCTAATCTCCAACAATATAAACAATAAGCAAATAATTATTTTATTCTGCTGCGTATTTGAAAAATCAGCCATGAAATTTGGTAATAAGATAATAGAAATAAGATATAATTTTGGTAGTAAGATAATATAAAAAAAATAAATAGATAGACAATAACAAGATAAATAGATAACTAAAAGGGTTGAGAAATTAGTTTTGCCATTTTTTTCAGTAATAATCAATCATTAGATTACAATAATCATTTTTCTTAATTGTGCCTTTTTTGTGCCATTTTTTTTTTTTTTGTGATATTCTCGACAACCTTGCTTTATCAATACAGACTTTTCAGTTCTGCTTTCTTAGTTCAGATTTTTTTTTTGTTAAATCATTCTTTATAAACTCAGAAAATCTGAATCAGATAAACATTAATAATCTAATATCTAACAATATAAACAATAAACTAATAATCATTTTATTCCTGAAAAATCAGTCATGAATTTTGGTTTTGCCTCTTATAAATAGCATCTCCTTCTGATAAATAAAGGTATGCACTTAAAAGTTCAATACATACGGATTTTACATACACCTTCCATTACATTGATTTTAATGCACTCTCTCCAGCAATTGTATCTTTCGATCCCTCCCTGGAGTTTCTAATTGCTCCAGACTTCAAATTGCTTTATGCACCGGCTCGATACCATTAAGATCTGAATAGAAGGGATACTTTAACCAGAGAACGAAGAAATAGAAGGGGAGAGAAGTAATTAATTTCCTGAGGACACAAGAAAAGTTGTTCGTACTGGAAGAACTCATCTTGTTCCTTTCTTGTTCCTTTAAAATCAATCACAGCTTTTTGCCTCAAATCCTTCATTCACACACTCGTCTGTCACTCGCCTTTCTTGACTTTTTTTTTTTCCCCTCAGTCTTCTTACTTCTGGAGGAGTTAGGAAAGTCATCTGTTCTACAGAGACTTTCATTAGGTTGAGAAAAAAACTTGCAGCGTTTTCTCTAGAGACCACACTTGCTTTTTCTCTCTCTTTATACCGGAACTTCCTTTTGCAGAGCTAGAAGAAGAAGTACTTTATTCAAAGGTGAAGAGAGTGTTAACACTGATGGCTTTAGCGATCGACAATGTAATAGCAAATGGAAGTTGAGTTTTTCGCCAAAGCGAATTCTTCCGAGTTCAAGTGGGAATTTTGTATTGTAAGCATCTTACAAGGTGGACGTTTGTCGTCGTTCAAAGAGAAAATGGAAGCCAGCGAGGGCCCTGATGGGAAATATGCTGCTGGAATGGATGGGTTATTTACTTGTCAGCACCGAGTAACGAAAGGGAAGAAGAATTGCCTTTCAATTTGTTTCCCAGATGGATTTGTAAGCTTTGGAAAATAGAATTGCGAATAGCGTGAACATAAGTCTTCTTCTTTTCGGTTTTCCTAAAGTTCTAATGGCATCTAAATCGCTTTTAAGTCATCAAATGTTCTCCTAAGCAATTTATATTTCGGGGAGATACTTTAATAAAGGTTTCAGTAAGAATTTAGAAGTAAGTTAGTGTATAATGAGTTTTATTTATTATTTTTTTCCACCAGGTACAAATTATTAATGAAATTGCTGTTATCTAACTTAATATTATTTGTCAGTATAAAATAAGAGGATTTCTCGGCCATTTTTATTAAATAAAAATAATTACATTACTTTTCTTACGATGGTTCATAATTGATAATTATAACTGAATTATTGTTTATAATTTTCATTTATTATTTTCATCAAGAGAGATAAGATAATGAAAATATTTTTTAAGTAACATTTTTATAAAAATATAATTTAATTTCATCTATCCTTAAAAATTTATTTGACTGTTTGTTGTTTTGGGGCACTATATATATAGTTTTGTATTTTATAGTTTTATATGTATAGTTTAGTGTATATATAGTTTTGTATTTTATTTCAAAATCGAACCAAAACTAAGCCCAGCACATACTTTCTAGTTAAAATTTCTCAGTAAATATATTATTTTGTAATTATTACTTATTACTTTATAAAAAAAAATAAAATAAAATTACTGGTTACTTTAAAAATATCCTTTACTTTGAATCTTGTATTTTATTTCAAAATGTCATCAAAACTTCTAAGCACAGCACATACTTTCAAGATAAAACTTCTCAGTAAATGTATTATTTTGTAATTATTATTTTTAAAAAATGTCCAATATCCTTTATTTACTCTTGCATTTTATTTCAAAAACGTAACCAAAACTTCTAAGCACAGCACATGCTTTGAAGATAAAAACTTCTGTATAAATGCATTATTTTTGTACATTATTATTTATTTACCATTATTACTTTGTAGAGACACATTAAAAGTGTCACAGACTGACAAGAACGTAATGCAAAAACAGAGTTATTTTTTCAACTGGTACACGCAGATGCCCTTTGAGGACTCTTCTGTGAGTGCATGAGTAGGCTGGGGCTACAGTGACCAGATGCTACTGGTAATTAAGTTACAAAGCCGATCCAAACGAGGCGAGGGTATCCACGTTTATATGCTCAATCATTGAATTACATGGACCGCGCACCCACCAATATCTAATATGGGATCGTGACACTTTTACGAGATGGGACTTGATGTCTGCCAGCAATGGTTCCGCCCATTTACCACCAAAAACACAGACTGACGCATTCATGATACCAATCAAGTGGACTCTATTATTTTGTTATAAATATAGTTCATAGGTGACATTGTAATGGTACGATTTTTTGTTTGTATATTGTTATTATCGAAATAACTAAAATGCACAGTTTTTATTAGAATATTGTTATTTAATATTAATAGGAGCACTAATATATTTTTAATTACTCATATAAATTATTAAATTAAATTCCAAAAATATGAGATTACAGAAAATGCTATAAATAAAAGTTTTTCATCACAAAAGTTATAACAATATATATGCGGAAATATAATTTGTTAATTTAATTTCAAGATGAAACCCCTAATGCATTTTTAATTCGTCATATAAATTATATTTAAATTTCAATATAATATATTACAGAAAATGTTATAAATAAAAGTTTTCTTAACACAAATGCTATAACACGATATATGCAAAAATATATCTTGTTAATTTAATTTCAAGATGAACCCTGATTCATTTTTAATTAATCATATAAATTATACTTAAATTTCAATATAAAATGTTACAGAAAATGGTATAAATAAAAGTTTTTTAACACAAAAGTTATATGCAGAAATATATTTTGTTAATTTAATTTCAAGATAGAGTAAAATTGTATTGTACTATTTTCTGTCGCTTTTCTACTTTTTTTTTTTAAATCCAGGTATAAGAAAATGAGACTAAAACCGGGGAGTTAAATGAATGCTTATTTTAAATAAAATTTAATACAAAATTATATTTATTTATTTATTATTATTATTATTATTTTATTTTTTTTTGCTAAACTTAAAACTGATTTTTTTACATCTTTCGAGGTGTAAAGAACTTTTCAATTAAATGAAATTGTAGTACCAACAGAGGTTTTTTATCTCCAAATATTGAAATGAAGTAAAATTCATGCTATATCGAATATGCATAATAAATTTTAATAACTTTTTGAATCATATATATAATATAGAATAGTTTTCACTAAGATACAATATCTTTAGAAACTAGATATTTCAATAAGTTTTACATTGGGTATATAAAAACTCTAAAATTATAAATTAAATGAAGTTTAAAGACAAATATAACACATATACACATATTTTTAATAGGAAAAGATATGGCATAGCATGCAATATGAATAGAATTAACATTGCAAGTTGATAAATATAGCATACGTAATAAATGCTTGTATAAAATGCCTTTAATAAATTAAGTAAATTTGTAACCTTTTATTTTTTATAAAGATTAAATGTAATAAGAATTTAACAGTGTTTAAATAAATTGCACTTTGTTGTATTTAACAATAATTTCATATTAATCTATCCAGAGTAGGAATAATGCTTAAAAATTTCAATAAATGTTCTTTTTTTTTTGTCTGTTCTTTAAAAGGTAAGTTTGCTCTTTAAATTATTTGTATTGCTAAATTCTTTTTGCATTACCTAAGGAATATCTGAAATTTTTTGTTCAATCCAATTTATAAGATTTACTAGATGTGTAACTAAAGCTGCTTAACTTCGTAACTTGCCAACAATTCAGCGCCTCTCATCAAAATTATCATACAAGTCCAACCATTACTAACTAATCTTTAACAATCACAAAATAAAATTAAATCAAATAGATATCAATAATATTGAACATTATTCAATCATGCCTTTCATGTTACGAAATTTGTCTTACTATTCTATTTAACATGGAGAAATAGAATCGTACCTTGCCAATCTTTTCAGAAGCATTGAAAACACTGAGAGGAAAAATATCGGAATTTTCGACTCGCAAAAGGAAAGGATATTCTGAATCACCCTTTTCTATCGATCTTCTTGTGCAAAAAGGAAAAAAAAAACAACATAAAACGTCTACTCCATGTATATAGGCCTCCTACAAAAGATAGGAACTCATATAAAAAATATCTATCCTTCTTTTACGCATTCGCTTACCTATTGGAAGCAGGCATACGTGATGGCGGAGCCCATTTGAATTGCGGAAGAAGGAATTTTCATCGCCAGGGTTCGATTTTCTTTATACCGCGCCTCCTTATTCCTTGGAAGGGGTGAGGGGGTTGAAGGGGATGGTGAAATAAAGCAGCTTAATCTTATTTTTCGATTAAGTGATAAAAACGCCTAGAATTCTTTTCTTTTCCACCCATCTCACCGCTCTCTTGGAGCGCTGCAGGTAAAAAACCCCCGAAAAGTACGGACGTTATTGGAAAAGCCAGGGTTAGAATGTTCTGCGTATAATTTCTGGAGATGACTCTATGTCTTTGCTGTCTGACGTATGTTTTTATGTTCATTTATCTCCTAAATTTAATATAAATTATTTATTGTGTGAATCTGAGACAATCAAAATTGGAAATATTGATGTAATTATTAATGAGAATAAGACGAAAAAATATAGTAAACAAAACAAAGTTTCTACCAGATAGTACTGATTCTACCAGATGGTAGTGTTACTGATATTAATTCCTTACAGATACTAATAAATATTTGAAATGATTGATCCCTTTTAAAAGTCTGACTCTACATCATTGCTGTCTGAAGTTTGTTTGTTTTACGTTATCTTCTATAAATTAATTTTGTGTGAATCTGAGACAACCAAATCTAGAAATATTGACGTAATTATTAATGAGATTAAAAAGAAAAATATTGTAAACAGAACGAAGTTTCTATCAAACATCCCCCTTTATGGTATCCCTTTATATACATTTATATATATATTATATATTATATTTATTTATTATTATATTATTTTATATATATACCCATTATACCCTTTATGGTATGAAATAATAGTACATTAACTATGCCAAATAGTTTTTGTTTCGATTTGAGAAACCAACCTACATTAAAAGTGGTCTTAATAAAACTTGTCATATTTTATGGTAATAAACACTGTAACCTAAAATAATTTATTAATATTTTTAAAGATGAGTTTTAATTAAATTGTATATCAGATTCCTTGCACATATTTACAGTTATAATAAGTTAATCTAACAGTTAATTAGTTTCTACGAGAACTGTATTAGTTTGTATTTTGCTCCTACTAGATATCCTCCTTTATGGTATCCCTTTATATACCATTATATATATATATATATTATTTATATTATATTATTATTATTATATTATTTTATTATATTATTTTATATACCCATTACACCCTTTATGGTACGAAGTAATAGCAAATTAGCCATGCAAAATAGTTACTGTTTCTGTTTCAAGAAGTAGTTTACATTAAAAGTGGCCTTAGTCCTTATGAAAACTCTATAAGACTTGTCACCTTTTATGGTAATAAATTGATGACGTAATAATTGACAAAAATAATTTATTATAATTTTTAAAGAGAGAATTTTACGTAAATTGATGCCTTGAACATATTTATAGTTATATTGATACCAACCTCCTGAAAAGGTTAACTTTTCATAATATTAGAAGTATTAAAAGACATCCATCTGTAAGATTGTATACTATTAAGAAATATTATTAAAAACACAGATTCCTTCAATACCAGGCATTAAAGAAAGAATAAATGGCATATAATTACATTACCAATGTTACCATTACATTATCAATGTATATATATATATATATATAATTTGTTGTAGTTTCTTCAAAATATCTTCTTACTTTGAAAATGGAATCTTTCCAAGAAATATGTAATAAAAAACAAATTTTCTTTATATCACAAAGTAGGGAATCTTTAAAGTTGAGATTTAATAAATGTTTTAGCGAATTTATTTGGTTTATCATTTAATTATATACCTAAAAGAAAACAAAGGTCTTCTACAATTTCTCGTTAAAAAACGAATGACGATTGCGACAAAATGCTTAGTGTACCTCATCTATAATTTCAATGTTCTTTGTTTGTTGAATGTTTGGTGGAATTTATCTTTTTACTTTATATGACATAAAGATATGAGGCAATAAATCATGAAAAGTTTTAACTATATTTGTAACAGACAAAATACAAAATGTCTGCATAAGAAATTATCATTTAATGAAACCCAATAATATGTCTAATTAAACATTAAAACATTTCTTTAAAGTAAGGACCTAAATATATATTCTACAAATTCCAATTTAAAGGAGCCTGAACCACACTTTTTTAAGAAACACCAATATTGATCAATAGTTCTTCCCTCAAAACTGGTACCAGAATTCACATGTCTGTTTTCAATTCGTCAGATAAGTAATTACTCGGCGAAAAATATGAAAAACAGCTGTGTTTCGATTATTCTGCCCGTTCTGAAATAGGATGGCGGGGATCGATCCCGGAGTGGATGCTTCTAAAATGCACAATAAAACCATCCTCGCATATTTTTCCACCCCCGCCTGTAAGAAAAAAAAAAGGGTGCGAAATTTCCAATAAAAGAGAGAGACACCGGGGCGATAAAACCGGGCGTCGAAATTGCCACGAGCTGCGATGATTTGTAACAAATCCGTTACATTATGCCCGTTGCATGCGAATTACCTGCCTTGTTCTGTAATACAGAACGCTCGCTACTTATCGCTTCTGGAACATTCTTCGTGATTACCGAAAAACTTTGGAATCGCTTCTTCCTCTGCACGATCTTTTCCCCATGAACCGCGAAGAGCTCCCACGCCATTCTGGGCCACAATTTGCTTAGCACACTTCTTTAACATAGTAACGTTAATTTTAATAACATAAAATTGGATGCCATTGAAGTAAATGGAGAGTTTTAACGGTCAAAATTACAAGTGACGACTACAAAAGGCAAAAAAAAAAAAAAAAAAAAAAAGTCGTAATTTCAAGAAAAAAAAATTAACGCAATGTAAAATTTAGGATATCAGTTTGCGTCTGAACTATTTTAAACGTTTTCTTTTTTTTTGTTCTAATGCAGCTGGAAAACATTTAGACAATTGTCTTGGATGCCTTAAGGCAAGCGCTGCTCCGACGTTACTGATATAGCACTACCCAGCAGGTGCGTGGAGCTTGAAGATAAGCTACGGACGCGGAGTAAAAATAACCCCGCAACGCTTATGTTAGATCGGACCGAAGTGGATTCCTAACCACTACAAGCATCCATAGTATCGCCAGAACTCGAACCCTGTGGTACCGAGCGCCAGAGAGCTAGCCACTCGGCCAATCAGGACCTACGCTTCTTTAACATAACAACACTAATTTTAATAACATAAATTAGAGTTAAAAACAAATTATTTGCGTTGGAATAAATAATTAGCTTTGGAATTAATAACATAATTATCATTGGAATGTATACATAAAATACATTTTAAAATACATTCCAACTAAATGAAGTATTTTAGGGTCAAACTTACATATGATAAAAAAAAAATGGTATAAAGGAAAACCCTTTACACAATGCAAAAGGTAGGATATCATTTAGTGTTTGTACTATTTTAAATGTACTATGTGGCTTTCCTTTCTCACAGGAATAACATTTAAATAATTATCTGTTCTATAATACTATTGACAATCCTTTCAACTAATTCTTGAACTGAATTATTAATTTTCCCTTTAAAATATTATAAAAGAAATAAAATGCCAGCATCAATGTAAATTTAAAAAAATCAGAATATTTTTAATGTATTTTATTGTTTCTTGTACTTCTTCCTTGGCGCAACAGCACGTAGTGGGCCAAGACCCTCTGCTTAATGGCAGATTTTGACACAGGAGATGTTTTCTTTTTACGAGGTAGTGTTGCCAGTCCTACGCCTAAAACTCCACAGTCATAATAGACTGGAACCTACGGTTTAAAGTGGATTTCGAACCACTTCAAAAATCCATGGCACCGAGTGCCAGAGCGCTATTCACTCGGCCATCAGGCGCATTTTATTGTTTAGCGTTGTTAAAATAATTAAATACCTCTTTATCTTATTGATATAATACATTTCGTTAGAAGACATTAATGAGAAAATAAGATAAATCTTTAAAAATTTACACATTCTTGAAAACATTTCATATAATAACAAAAAAATACAAATTAAATTAGTAAGTGGTGTTCTATAATTGACTAAAGTAATTCCAGTGTGGTCGAAAATGGCGGAACGTGTCTTAGCACGAACGAGGCAATTCCCGCCCCTCCCCCTATCTAATCAATATACAGAAAAACAGAACGGCCTAAATACTTTAAACAGAAGAAGGCGATGAAATTGCCACATTTGACAGTTTGTAAAAATTTCACTTTCAAACGACGTCCGCTGCATACAAGATGACTCGATATTGTCACTTTTTTATTGTGCCTTTTTTTCTTTATCTTCATCGTCTTCGAGAAGGGCACGGGTATTTCTATCGGTGTTCGGCATCTGGAAATTTCTACTTTGGGTTGCCGTTTTAACGGAATATTTTGGCGCCCTTTCTGATTGCTTTTGTTTTCCAGAATATATAAATGAAATGAGATCAGAGTTTTTATATTGATTAATGGAGACAATTTCTTCGTTTTCTTCTATGAAAATCGATGAGCGGCAATCTGCTCTCCGGCCTTAAATATGCGTATTGAAAATTGCCTTCGCCTTGTCTTGTTATTGCTGTTCTTTTCGTTGACAAAATTTGAAAAAAAAAAAAAAAGAAAAAAATGCATTTAAACTGATTTATTGGTTATATATGAAATAACAATGCAGAAATACAGCCCTTTTTTGCTTAAATTTTTTTTTTTACTGTAAAGTCAAATAACCGACAAAAGATATATTTAATGAATAGTTCAATTTATTTATTAATAATTATTGTTTTTATTTATTTTGTTTATTTGTTACTACACACTTTCGAATTTAACCATTTGCTACTGATTCAACAAAATTGTAACAAATTCCAGAGTTATCCTTGAGCTTTTTAATGTCTACCCACAAGAAGATCAATAGGCATGCCTGGATTGATTTGGTTTGGTTTGGTTTATAGGTCTATGGCCATTTTTTGCACACTTTAGGCTAAACGGTAGGTGATGGTCTAATTAACCTATGGTAGGTAGGTAGCTCCGTGTGGAATCAGAACTAATAACAATCCTGGAAGCCTCTAGTACCAGTGCGCTAGACAAAATAGCCATCAAGTCACAGTTATGCCTGGATGAAGGATTCTCAGGGGTAAACCACTCACATTTGCGTGTTATATTTAAGAAAAACTTGGAAAATTAATCAGTAATCAATTATTAATGTGAGACACGCCCTTACAAACTGCCCAATATTTACTTTTCGAAATCGAACCTCCATACTAGTTAATTTAAGGTGGTTATAAATTTTTTTTTTTAATATTGTATTACACGCAATCCTTACACACAATAATTTCACAATATAGTGTGGTGATAATGGATGCAAATAGTTTCCATTGTTTCTGACTAGTCCTTTAAAATTTCTGTTTCTTTTTAAGCTACATAAAATAACTTATGAAGGGGTTACTAGGGCCTGATGGCCGAGTGACTGAGCTCGGTGTCACAGATTTTGGGTTCCAGTCCCGACAGTGTCATGGATGTTTATAGTGGAACAGAATTCATTTCAAGCCATAAGTCCGGTAGAGAGGTGAGTGTAGGGCTAATAACCTTCCTCCATAAAAAAAGAAATCAGACTTCTACCTAGGGTACTCCAACACAACAGAAGCTACCCACATCCCTTTCCTTTTCCATGAGCTGCACGGGTTTTGGACTTGGTCTAGATGTAGCTGTCTACCAAGTTGGATAAGAAACAACAACATAAAGACTGCTTATTCTTTTTATATCAAACAAGTTAAGTTTTTAGTATTAAAATTAAATCTATCAAGAAAGTTTGACTTAATATTGCACCAATATGTGGCACATTATGCCAAATGATTTTTGCTTAGCTTGCAGTAAAAGAAAAATAAGACAGTAATTATCTGTAATTAACAAAAAATTGTTCCCTGTATTCATTATTCTGGGTTTTAAAAACGGCCCTCTGTCTAATATGTACTATAACACCTTGTAAAAGCCTACCCCAAAATTGATATAAGACTAATTTCTCCAGAGAGAGAAATAAAAGAAATATTTCGCTTGAATGAGTCCGATTTGATTAAAAGAAAGGTAGCTTCCAGCAATTATTTCTATTTGACAATACTACTTACTAATGTGCAATAAAAGTAAGACCACTATTTTTTATTTCAAAACTCTTTAATGATTATTCCCAATTTATTTCATCGTCTTTCAAAGTAATCTCCTCAGGACACAATGCACTTATGCCAACTTTATTTCCAATCCTCAATGCATGCTAAAATGTCATCGGCAGGGATGGCCTTCAAAAAGCGAGCGGCGATTCACGTTGAATCTCTTCAATCGACTCAAAACGGTGTCCCCGGAGTACCTTTTTGAGTTTAGAAATAGCCGGGAAGTAATATACGGTACGATTACATATATATACGAAGTAATATACGAATTTGAACAAGATATATATATATATAGGGAGAGCGTGAGCTAATAGTAGGAATTAAATTAAAAACCTTTACTTAGATTTAATCAGCTTCTACCATTTAAACATTCAAATCCATTTTAATGTGATTAATTAACTCAAGTGTTACTTATCGATAAAGGAAATAAACCACTGTTCAGAGTTAAAAATCGTTAAAGTGCTCTGACCACTTTTACCTTCCTGTCTATGCATCATTTTTTTTTTTCTTTTTGTCTGTATATACTTCATTATTCAACGGAGGTGTGCATTTTTTCATTCCTCTCCAATTCAGAAGCGACGTAACCGTACATTGTACTTCGGTATCTACATTAGAACTTTACAACTTTTGCACGCTGAAAACAATGCAGCGATTGATGTAACTTTTTTTATTTTATTTTATTATTTTTTGCTTCTCTTTTTATTTTATTTTCTTTCTTTCTTTTTTTTCCCATCACCGGTGGATTTATTTTTTAAAGGGTTTTCTTCTAGTCGTCGTAAAATTCCTTTTCCTGGTAAATTGAGCAAATGATGGGTACTTTTGGACGTGTGAGGATTGTGACTGTTGTTAGACGCATTACGGTAGTGTCATGGAAATTCGGTCCTGCAAACTGACAGTTGTATGGAAAGATAAACATTACCCAAAATATGTTCCTTCCAAAACACTTGATTTAGTTTTATCTTTTATAATGGGCAGCAAAAATAGTGAAAACGTGACCATCTTTTCTATATTGTTTTTTTCTTTCCTTGTATGTGTATAAATTTGGGTCCGATAGTACAATTTTAAAATGTAGGTCATAGAAAATGCTTAGAGATTTAAGTTATGCATAAATGAAGTAAAAAAAAAAGGATTGTAGGTGGTAAACAATAACTTGAGTATTTTTTAAATTGGCTCCATTTTATATTCGATAAAATAATCATTCAATTAATTTGCTAGTCAATTAATTTTTAACTAGAAAACTATAATATTTTTTAAATTGAAATAAAATAAAAAAAAAAAGGATTTTAAATAAAAAAAAAGGATTTGCAGGTGATATACAATAACTGAGTATTTTTTAAATTGGCTCCATTTATAGTCTGATAAAATAATCATTCAATTAATTTGCTAGTCAATTCATTTTTTTAACTAGAAAAACTATAATATTTTTAAATTGAAATAAAATAAAAAATGATTTTAAATAAAAAAAAAAAAAGGATTGCAGGTGATATACAATAAACTTGAGTATTTTTTTAAATTGGCTCCATTTTATATTCAATAAAATAATCATTCAATTAATTTGCTAGTCAATTAATTTTTAACTAGAAAACTATAATATTTTTAAATTGAAATAAAATTAAAAAAAAAGGATTTTAAAGAAAAAAAAGGATTGCAGGTGATATACAATAACTTGAGTATTTTTTAAATTGGCCCATTTTATCTTCGATAAAATAATCATTCAATTAATTTGCTAGTCAATTAATTTTTAACTAGAAAATTATAATATTTTTAAATTGAAATAAAAAAAAAAAAAGGATTTTAAATTAAAAAAAGGATTGCAGGTGATATACAATAACTTGAGTATTTTTTAAAATTGGTCTCATTTTATATTCGATAAAATAATCACTCAATTAATTGCTAATCAATTATTTTTTTGACTAGAAAACTATAGTATCCTTAATTTGCAGGCTTTAAAGAAGATAGAATAGAATAGAATTTGCATGTTAATAAAAAACATATTTAACCCAATCTGATTATTATTTAAAAAAGGATATGAAAAACAAATTTGTTTAATGATTTCAGACGCGTAAAATATATTTATATTAGCTGAAACATACACACGATTATATTTTATATGTGTGTATACACATATACACACATATAAAATATAATATTAATTATAATTATAAATTAAATTTGTTTTTAATTATTAAATTAATTAGTTTAAATTATTAAATTTGAAATGGTAAAATTTTTAAAATGTAGGTCATAGAAAAGACTGAAGATTGGTTATATAAATGAAGTGAAGAAAAAAAGGATTGCAGGTGAGTATTTTTTTTTTTTTTTAAATTGGCTCCATTTTATATTCGATAAAATTATCCAATAAAAAATTAATTGATAATTAATTATTTTTTGACTATGTTCATTTAGAAAACTAAAAATTTTAATTTGCCTGTTTTAAACAAAATAAAAACGAAAATAATTTGAATGTTAATAAAAATTATTTAACCTAACCTGATAATTATTTAATCGAACTTAAAATGAAATAATACTTATTTAAAAAGGGACATAATGAATTAAGACGTATAAGATGTATTTATATTAGCTGAAAACATACACATATTACGTTATCATAAATTGCAAAAATATATATTTTCATAAATTGAAATAAAAAAAAATTTCTAATTCCAGCTTATACCTAGAATAATTAGAAAATAAATAAAAAATACTAAAAATTATAAAAATGATAAAAATAAATACAAATCAGAAACAATGCATTAACCATCAGGCCATTCGGGGTATACATAAATGAGATACAAAATTCACAATGTACAGAAAAGCATAATGAAACTTGTAAAGATTAAAGAAGACCGTTGAATTGTATTTAAAATTAAAATAATTAGTGTAACGTCAATAAGAAAATTATTCTCTAGGAGTTAATATTGCCGTAAATAAACTAATGATTTTTTTTGTATAGAACTATTTAAAGAATTAAAATTTCCACCATTCAAACATCCAGATCCACATGATGTAAATAATTAATAAACACAGTTTTATACGCAGGTGGTGCACAATAACTTGAGTATTTTTTAAATTGATCTTCATTTCATATTCGATAAAAGTATCAAATAAAAATTAATTGATAAATTAATTTTTGACTATGCTCATTTAGAAAACTATATTTTTAATTTGTTTTTTAAAAGGAAAATAAAATTTGCATGTCAGTAAGACTATTTAACCTAACTTGATTATTATTTAATCAAACCTAAAATGAATTAATTATTTAATTGATAATCAGTCAATTTTTAACTATGGACATTTAGAAAACTATATTATTTTTTTTAATTTGATGGAATAGAATAGAATTTTAATGTTAATAATAAAACTATTTAACCTAAACTGATAATTATCTAAACAAACTAAAAATGAAATATTTATTTTAAAAGGCATGAAAAAAATTATTTTAATGATATCAGAAGTATAAAATGTATTTATATTATCTGAAACATACAAGAATATTATATTATATATATATGTGTGTATGTGTAAATTTGTATGTGTATAAATTTGGGTCCGATTGTACTTTTTAAAATGTAGGCCATAGAAAGCGCTGGAGATTGGTTATGCATAAATGAAGTGAAAAAAAAAAAGGATTGCAGGTGATATACACAACTTAAAGTGGTCTCCTTTTTTATATTCAATAAAATAATAAAAATGTATTGATAATCAATTAAATTTTAACACATACTTAAAAACTACAATTGTTTATTATAATTGTTTTAAAAGGAAATAAAAAATAGAATTTCCATATTAGAGAAAACTATTTAACCTAATCTGATAATTATTAATTCAAATCTAAAATTAAATAATTATTTAAAAACGAACGTGAGAAAAAGCGTTTTTATTTTAATGAATTTAGACGTATAAATATATTTATATTAGCTGAAACATACGCATATTATATTATCATGAATTGTAAAATTATATATTTTCATAAATTAATTTTAAAAAATCTGCTTTTAATTCCAGTTTTCTAATTATAAAAATAAATAAATCAGAAACAATGCCACAACCATCAGACCATTCGTAGATATATATGGCACCATGTTCAGAGAAAACATAATGCGCTTGCAAAGAAATAATAAATAGTTGACGTAAATTAGAAATTATTTTCTTGGAATTAGTATTGTCGTAAATAAACTAATGAAATATTTTATAGACCTGTTTAAAAGAATTAAATTTTTCACTATTTAAAACATCCAAATCATGACATAATTAATTAATAAACACAGTTTGTAACAGTTTTATACTCAGGTGGTGTACAATAACATGAGAATTTTTTAATTGACCTCCATTTTATATACAATAAATTAATCAAATAAAAAATTAATTCATAATCACTTAATTTTTAACTATGCACATTTATAAAGCTAAAAATGTAATATTTTAAATTTTCTTGTTTTAAAGAAATAGAATAGAATAGAATTTGAATGTTAATAAAAAAAAACCTATTTAACCTAACCTGATATGTATTTAACCAACCTAAAATAAAAATAATTATTAAAAAAGGACAGAATTTTTTTTTTCTTATTTTAATGATTTCAGACATATAAAATATATTTATGTTAACTGAAACATTCACGAATATTATATTATCATAACTAAAAAATTATATATTTTCATAAATTAAAATAAAATTCACTTTTAATCCAGCTACACTTAGAATAATTAGAAATATAAATAAAAAAAGTACTAATAATAATAAAATTAAAAATCAGATAATTACACATTACAATTAATTAACACAGTTTTATACACAGGTGGTGTACTATAACTTCAGTATATTTTAAAACTGATCTCCATTTTATATTCAATAATTAATCAAATAAAAATTAATTTTAATCAATTAATTTTTAACTGTGAGCATTTATAAAGCTATAAAATGTAATATTTTTTATATTTTGTATTGTATATATTTTTTTCTTGTTTTAAAGAAAATAGAATGTAATATAAATTTGAATATATTAAAAAACTATTCAACCGAACCTGATAATTATTTAATCAAACCTAAAATAAAAATTATTATTTAGAAAAGGACATGAAATTTTTTTCTTATTTTATTTCTGATGTATAAAAATATATTATATTACCTGAAAAGTACACGAATATTATATTATCATGAATTGTAAAATTATATATTTTCAAAATTAAAAATTAAAAAAAAACTATTAATTCCAGATTACATTTAAATGATTAGAAAATAAATAAAAAAGTACTAAAAATAATAAAAAAAAAAAACCCAGAAAGCAGTATATCAACCATCAGATCATTCATGGGATACATAAGTGAGATAAAGATGCACCATGTACAGAAAAACATAATGCACTTGATTAACGAAGACAGTTGAATTATATGTAAAAATAAAATAATTCGTGTAATGTAAATTAAAATTAATCTCTCGAGTTAGTATTGTTGTAAATTAGCTAATGAAATATGTAGTTAACAACTGGGCAACAATGAAATGTAGTTAACGAATTGCCCTACGGTTCATATTAAGAATGTCACCCATTTAATTGCAAATAATTCTTGGATTTAGAAAACAACGCTCTATTTTTCGGTATACCTCTATTTTTTTATAATTTATACGTATTTAACAACTTTTTAATTTTAAACAATATTTTTTTCATTTTTACGGCCACTGCGACGTTATCTTCGCATTAATACGATATACACACTGAAGTGACAAAAGTCATGGGATAGCAATATGCAAATTTTCAGATGGCAGTAGCATCGCGTAGAACAGGTATAAATGCGCAGTGCTTTCGCAGAGCTTTTATTTCTGTTCAAATTATTCATGTGAAGAGGTTTTGACGTGATGATGACCGCACGACGGAATTAACAGACTTTGAACGCGGAATGTTAGTTGAAGCTAGACGCATGGGTCATGCCATTTCGGAAATCGTTAAGGGGAATTCAACATTCCCAGATCCACTGTGTCAAGAGTGTGCCGAGAGTATGAAATTTCAGGCATAACATCCCACCATGGAGAGCGCAGTGGTCGACCGCCTGCACTTAACGACCGAGACCGGCGACGTCTGCAAAGAGTCGTAAATTCTAACAGACAAGTAACACTGCGTCAAATAACCGCAGAAATCAATGTGGACGTACAAGGGACTTGTCTGTTAGAACTGTGCGGAGAAATTTGGCTTTCTTGGGCTATTCCAGCAGAAAACCGACTCGAGTGCCTTTACTGACAGAACGACATCGCTTTTGCAGGCGACTCTCGTGGACACGTGAGCATATCGGTTGGTCCCTAGATGAATGGAAAACCGTGGCCTGGTCCGATGAGTCACGATTTCAGTTGGTAAGAGCTGATGGTAGGGTTCGAGTGTGGCGCAGACCCCACGAAGCCATGGACCCAAACTGTCAGCAAGGCACTGTTCAAGCTGGGTGGTGGCTCCGTAATGGTGTGGGCTGTTTTTTCATGGCATGGACTTGGTCCTCTGGTGCGACTGGACCGAACATTGACTCCTGGAAATGCTTATGTTCAGCTACTTTGAGATCACTTGCAGCCATTCATGGACTTCATGTACCCAAACAACGATGGGATTTTTATGGATGACAATGCGCCATGTCACCGGGCCACAACTGTTCGCGATTGGTTTGAAGAACATTCTGGACAATTCCAACGAATGATCTGGCCACCTAGATCGCCCGACATGAATCCATCGAGCATTTATGGGACATCATCGAGAGGTCTGTTCGTGCCCAAAATCCTGCACCATCAACGCTTTCACAATTATGGACGTCTATCGAGACAGCATGGCTCAATATTCCTGCAGAAGACTTCCAACGACTTGTTGAGTCCATGCCACGTCAAGTTGCTGCACTTCGCCGGGCGAAAGGAGGGCAGACACGATATTAAGAGTTATCCCATGACTTTGTCACTTCAGTGTATGTCTGTATACATTTGTGTCTTAAATGAGAGATAATGTGTGTGATATCTTTTTTCATCTTATATTAACAGAGTTAATTTTTATTAAAATTGCACGAATGTTGTTTGTGAATATTTCATTGAATTTCTGATGACTGCAATATCATATCAGTAATAAGATGCAATGTGTTCTAAAAGCGTAATCTTTATTTTTTTTTTTATTACGTTAGTTAGCTGAGCCTGATAACCGAATGACTAGCACATCGTGCCGCAGGTTTCGAATCAAATCTTGGCGTGCATTAGATGTTTGTAATAGTTCGGAATCCACTTTAAACCGTAGGTGCCGGCCTAACATAATTGTTGGGAGGTACCCCTACCCGTAAAAAAGAAAACGTCTCTGTCCGAAATCTGCCAATAGGGCAGACGGCGCCTTAATCCACCATATGGCTGTTGCGCCAACATGGTGGAAGAACTTATGAAAAGAAGAAGAAGTTATTTAAAAATCTATAATAATAGTAAAATTAAAAATATAAAATGAAAATTTAAAAATTATCCATTGCAGATGAAGTCTTTTGTCAGAAATATTTTTTATTCAATTTACGGATTAACGCGAAAATTTTGGTAATTTTTCCTGGTAAAGTGGAAACTCGCCTACGTGTGGACAATAGACGACCCCAAGTGGTGGAGTATTGCATCCATGGCCTTTATAAATAAGAAGACTGCAGTGATTATAGTCAAGCAAATCTCATCCACAAAAATTTAAAAACATTTTAATGACAAAAAAATTTCAAATTTAAAAAAAAAATTCTTTAATATTATAAAAATTTAAAGCATTTTGCTGAGTTGTGAAATCGAAAATCTTTTTTTTCTCGAATATAGTAGGCCAAAGAACTAACAATACTTATTTTGAGCAAACTATTTCTTCAAAGCTTATATAACAAAAATATACTCAAAACATTAAAAAAATAATAAATGTGAGTCTTAAAAATAGAGTTATCGAAAAATAAACGAACTGCTCAGTATAAAACAATAATATTAATATCTCAAAACTGATGATCATGATAGCATAACATAATTGTATTGGAAGCATTTATTTCTCAACAAACATTTTATTGCCATCTCTAAATCCTGCTGAAATCGTAAACTGGAACGAAATTATTCTCAATACTCCAATAATGTACTTCTAACTCTCCGAAAAAAAAAAAAAGAAGAAACAACAACGATTTCACGCCTGTTTTATTTCGATCATGAAACAAAAAAAACTGATGAAAACTGAAAAAAAAAAAGCAAATATTTTCCTAGAAGTATTAAAAAAAAAAAAAAAAGTAGTTGGAAAAATAATAACATATTGTTATTATCTCGTCTTTTAAGAATATGTTTTTCCATACCCCTGATTTTCAGTGTCTCCATTTACTACGAATGTTGATTCGGATGATTTTACACTGGAGAAATAGAAGAAAAAGAAAAAAAATGATGAAGATGAATGAGAAACAAAAATGAAAACATTCAATAGTTTATTTGAAAGTATATGAAAAAAAAATGTTCTTCTTCCACGCGACTCCATAGAGCCATGACTGATGATACGTTAGGGACAATGTTACCCAAATGACAGACAAGCGACTCTTTGCAAAGTGACTGACACAAATTGGACCATCAAGATTTCTACCGGATCTGAAGTAAATGAGAAAGTAAAGGAGGAACAAAAGGAGATGAGGGTTTTGCAGAGAAGAAGAACATTTATTTTAAAAATGCGTGGTGCTGCTTCGATGCTCAGGAAATGACAGTCCAGAGGCCCTCGGGTCTTTAGGACTTCTTCAGCAACTGTCTTGGTTGGAGGTCTTAATGACAATATTAACTTGGCGTTGGAAGGCATTGATTTCAAAGGAAACACACGGAAAATTTGTTTGTTGAAAGGCTTTTTCAACTTTAAGACTTTTGAATCTGTGCATAGTTATTAATATTTTTATCTCAAAAGAAAAACCATTATTTTCCTATATTATTATAAATATATCATTATCAATGGCAACACTATTTGAGGATTTTTTTCCAATAGAGTGAACTTGTCTCATTAAATAAATGCACTAAATATGACGTACAAAGAGAAAAGATGAAACAGACTTTTGGATGCAAAAAGTCCTACCCTATTCTTGGTAATTTAATATGAGCGATGGACCCTATTCTTGGTAATTTAATATGAGCGATGGACCCTATTACAAAACTATGTCAATAATTAATTACTCGTAGAAATGCAACTTACACGGAAAATTTGTTTGTTGAAAAGGATTTTCAACTTTAAGCCTTTTTTAATCTTTGCACAATCAGTAATATTTTTATTTCAAAAGAAAAAACATTATTTTCCTGGATTATTATAAATATATCATTATCAACGGCAACACTATTTGATACCTATACTATTTGATACCTATTTATACCCATTCTTGTTGATATGAGCGATAAACCCTATCACAAAAATTATCAATAATTAATTAGAAATGCAACCTACACGGAAAATTTGTTTGTTGAAAAGAATTTTCAACAGTAAGCTTTTTGAATCTGTGCACAGTTATTAATACTTTTATCTAAAAATAAAAACTTCATTTATATTTTCCTGTATTACTATAAATATACCATTATCAATGGCCACACTATTTGATGATTTTTTCCAATAAAGTGAATTTGTTTATCAAAATGCATTAAATATGGCATACAAAGAGAAAAGCTGTAACAGGCTTTTGGATACAAGGTCCTATCCTATTCTTGGTTATTTGGTATGAGCGATGAACTCTATTACAAAACTATATCAGTAATTAATTTCCTATTTCTTCAGCAACTGCCTTGGTTAGAGGCTTTAATAACAATATTAACTTGGCGTTGGAAGTCATAGTATTTCAAAGGAAATACACGGAACATTTGTTTGTTTAAAGGCTTTTTTAACTTACAGACTTTTTAATCTGTACACAATTATTAATACTTTTAACTCAAAATAAAAAATCCTTTTCATCTATATTTTCCTATATTATTATAAATATACCATTATTAACGGCAACACTATTTGAGTGAACTTGTCAATTAACTTAACGCACTAAATATGACATATAATGAGCTGTAAAATACGTAGAAACAAAATATTATTAAAATTGATGTAAAGATAGATTATACGTTATATAATACTAGCTGTAAAATACGTAGCAGTAAAATATTATTAAAACTGATGCAGAGTTAAATTATGAGCTATATATTGTTGTTCTAATGCAGCTGGCAATACAGAGACAGTTTATCTTCATGCCATAAACAAGGACTGCATCTATGTTATTCATTTAGCACTATCTAGGGAGCACGTGTAGCCAGAAGATATGCTACGGACTCGAGTAACATTACCCCTTATGCGTTATATAATAAGTTGCAAAATACGTAACAGCAAAATATTATTGAAACTGATGCAGAGATAGATTATGCGTTATATAATAAGCTGTAAAATACATAGCAGCAAAAGCACATCGACTATAATAATTTTATCTTGAATTATACATTTTCTCCTTAAGACATTTTTCTAAATATAAACGGGTATAACTTAAATATTATGTCTATTATGCTTAGTTAAACATCACCTAAAGAATCTAATCACTTCTTTTTATAATGGAATTTCTTAGCTGTACCTATCCTTCAAAAACTACAACCTATAATTATAAAACTTACACACAATGAAATTGATTGGTTGAATAAACCTTGAAAAAAATACTTTTCTCAACATTCCTCTACGTTCATTCTCATTTTACAAAGAAAATAAAGCAATTTAAATGTAGAATAAATTAACTTTTGTGTTGTCTACGATTATTATTATTTTTTTTTTTTTTAGGTTTTACTTGAAAAAAAAATTTTTTTTTTTTTTTGTACTTTTTTTATTCATTTTCGAAAGGCTTCTATACGCATCATTAAATAAACCAGCATACTTTTGTAATCATAGAATTTATTATTATTATTATTATTATAATTGCTATATTTTAATAAATAGTAATAAGAAGCGCGATGTAATAATTAAACTTTAGCAGATTCAAAATATCCAACCTTTCATCCATTGAAATTTTCCATTTCTTCTTTTTCATTTATAATTTTATTTCAGACTTAATGGGTTTTTTTTTTTTTTTTTCATTTTTGTTGTAGTGTCAATGTTTATAATTTATAATCAATGAGATTTTTTAAACGTTTTTAGTGGTGGACCGCTGTGTTTATTGTATTCGTGTTTAATATTGTTTTTACAAAGTTTTACGAAAATTCTAAATTAAAGTTCTTTCTTGATACTGTTTTCAATAAAATTAAACAATAAACAGTTCAACATTTCAATGACTGAGTGTTACTCGTGTCCGATAATGCTATCGGACACGAGTAGCACTCAGTCATTGAAATGTTGATAACGAGTAACACTCAGTCATCTTTAAGCTACACGTGCCCCCTAGGTAGTGCTAAATGAGTAACAGCGTTCTTCGGTGCAGCCCACACTACATGCCTTGTTCAAGGCTAGTTTGTATTGGGCTGTTCACAGGAAATGGTCAATACTACTCAATCCTCAATGTAATAAAAAATATTTCTCTATAAAAAATAAGAAATTTGAGAAATATTTGATCTGTTATAGCTATCTATATAATTTACCTATCGCACATTTATAAATTTACTGTTTTTCTCTCTCTTTAAAAATACAAAAGATATTTACTAAATTTTTTTTTATGAATGTTTACATTCAATTTAAATTTGACATTTCTAAACATCAAAATATATTTCTTTTAATCATATATCAACTAACTTTATTTATACAAATTGCGTTTGTATTGAAAAAATTCTCGAATAATAATAGTCGATTAACTCGAGTAGCTTCAAGAAAATAATTTGATGAGCATATGTTAAAGATAATTTTAAAGTCTCTATGAAGCCCTGTAATGAAATTTAAATTAACTTGATGTATGAATTTAAAATAAGGCAGCCATCAGAATAATTATTTTGTTAATAAACGCATATATCGCTCTAATATCTCATCAAATAAGCGAAAATACATTGTCGACAGATGTATGTTAATTTGAAGCCTCTTATACAAATGTATAATTAAAAGCTATCGTATCAGCTGTATTAACAGATAGGTTATTGTTATTTAAATAAAAGTAAATAAAATATAGGCAGATAGGCTTATTTAAATATTTAAGAAAGAGACTCAAATTCTCTTTATCTAGATACACGTATGTAAACACGTTGATTAACTGATTTTCATCTCCAGCCATTCCCCAATACCATTCGCGTCTCTTAAGATACCATTAAAATCATAAAACTTTATCTGATAACGACTAAGAGTGTGAGAAGAGGCAATTTCTCCTCCAATTCAATGGCACCGATTCTTTATTAAGATTGCGCATTAACACAGGCAATTCGAAATCAAAATCTCGAAATCAGTGCGAAATGTTCCCAATTTATATTTCGCTCACGCCATTACTGCAGCGAAGGGCTTTCAATAAAATAAGTAGGGGAGATAAAAGATCTCCAAGAAACTGCTAAGGCGACAGAGAGCGCCCTTTATGAGGAACGAAAGCTATTGAAAGAGTTGCAAACACTTATTTGTCATCGTTATATGCACTGTTAGGGGCCTCCTCAGAATGACAATTATTCTCTTTTCAAACAAATGTTGGAAAATTGTCCTCCAGTTCTAACTCAAAATTAATATCTGGGCCTTTATCAATATGCATGAGGGAGTCGAGGCTTAAAACCCCTCAGGAAAACGATTTAATTATCTTCAATTATTTGAGTGGGCCCAGGGATTAGGAGATGCAGGTATCCCAAAGCCTTTCGGAATAGGGCTGCGAGAATAGAATCTCCTTTCTTTTGGGAATTATTGTTGATTCCGGGCGAAGGGGCTTTCGGTGCGATCGAATTCATTCGACAAACATTATTTCCCAGTCTCTGCCTCTCGCCTGATTACTCATTCCAGAATTCGGAATTAAATGCAGCCTCGCCTTTTCTCCAAATGAAAGTAGATTCCTCTGTTTTAAGGAAAAGCGGAGAGCGAAATTTTAATTGACAGAAATCTCACCCCTTATTACCCCATAGACCGTGTACGCGCGAGACGCAAATGACCATTGATTTCGAAGCATGTTCGCGAATATGCGATTCGTGGATTTTCATTCTCTCAAGAAGAAGAATATAGGTGAGGGGAGATAGGAATAAAATTCTGAATTCTTCTCGTTACATAGCGGAATTGGAGGATTTCTGAATAATGGTATTCTTGTAATGAGTTTATTGGCAGGTTGAGGCTAATGAAATAGAAATTGCAAGGTGGTTTTTTTTGAAGAAATTATTTTTTGAATTTTATCTATTTAGAATTTTATTTTTGGAAGATTTAAAATGTGACAATGAAGTTGCAAAATCCTCTTTGTTTTAAATTTCATACTCCCACAAAGATTCAAATATTCTTCTTAACCTTTCTTCCACTTTAAAAAAAAAAAAAAATTTTATTATCTGAAAGTTGTAGGACATAAAAATTGTATACACATCTTTGAATTATTTTCTTTAAAAGTTATATATGGCCAGCCAGCCAAAGTTAGCCTGATGGCCAATTAGCCATTATGATTGGCCTTTTGGTATTAAAATGACCATTGATAGGGATGTCATTGTCTCATGGCCATTGTTGGCATAAGTGCATTGTGTCCGGAAGGAGGAAGATACTTTGAAGGCGATGAAACAAATTTGGAAGAATAAATAAAGAGTTTTTGAAAAAAAATTGGACTAATTCGCTGGTCTTCATAAATGATCACCACTTTGATTTGCGATATTATCTCTTAAGGGACAAATATTTTCCTTTTGGAGGATAACTATAAATATAATAAAGATTAAACTTAAATTTCTCCCTTCAAATCAGTTATAACAGAACTTATGCTGATGCTTAAATTCATTGCGATGGTTAATTATTTTTGGCATTTGGAACTTATATAAATAAATAAAAGAATATTATTATTTATTACACATGACAGAATCTAAATTACTGAACAGTTTCCTTACAATATGAACACTAATGATTAACAATAAGTTTTTAAAGAAAAAAATATTATTTATTATTGAAATATATCTAACTATTTATGTAAATAATATAAATTATTAAAAATCTGAATCGTATAAAATTGAAAATGAGGAATTTTCTTACAACAGCAAATTTAAATTAATTATTTACTTTTCATCTTACTTTCCCAAAATTATTACTACATTTAAGAAATATATCCTTAAAAATTTTTAGATACAAATGAATTCCAGAGTAATTATGAATTTAGCAGAATTATCTAAATTCTGGTTTGAATCAAATTTCAATTTTATCTCAAACACTAAATATTATAAATAAATTATAAATTATTTCGATTATATGCTTGCAATCTCTGCAACGAAGCCAAATAATACATCGTGCAGGATGTTTTGTGATAAAAGACAACAAACAAGAAAAAGAAAGAAAGGAAGGGAAAGAATTGTTCGTATCTTAGCATCTAAGCCGATAATAGCTGTCTCAGTTACGAAAGACAATCGATTCCTTGAATTGTTATCTCTGAAGGAGGAGATAGATAGGAATATATATATTGTAACCGATGGTGAACGTTATCAATTGATATCTATTGTCCCAATTCAAAAGCATATATTTGTGAATCTTAATTAATATGCTTGTTTGAGTAAGAAGTAGTAAATAAATATTTTTGTTATTTGAAAGCTTCGACTATTGGAATGTATAATTTTTTATAGATTACTTTATTTTCAAACCGGTTTTAAGTAAAATTCTGAACAACACAGAAACATAAGGTTTGACTTGCTTCGAAATCAGCCGAGCGATACAGAACCGAAAGCTTCCGTGCTATTCCTATGAATGTGGAATATTCCTATGGTTTCTATTCTAGAAGATTTGTACAATATATCCATATACTAGAAAATGGTCTAGAGCAGCTGTCTGAAAAGTAGCGTACACGTAACTGAGGAAGCGTAGAAAAACTTAGACTCATGATCAATGGGTCACGAACCCATTTGCTGAAAATGTAAAAATAAATAATATTTTGTTTGTAGCTCCAAAACAGTTAATTGGCATGAGAGAAAAACACACACACACACACACGCAATGATTTCGTAAGCTGTATCACCTCTCAAAGGTTTATATATATATATATATATAGGGGAATACAGTGGTCTTGGGACAACCTTCAAGAAGTGGTACAGAAAATATTCTTTTTTAAATATAGAAATGTATGATAGGAAGAATGAATACGCTATCAAAGAAATTTCTCATAAGAGCCTGGCACAATACGCCAAATGTTACCGTCGTTTGACGAATTTCAAGTCCTCAAACGGACAACCTCGATGTTCATTTTATTTTATTTTTTTTTTTTTTTACTCAGTGTTTGCAACTGGGAAAGCATTTGCGAGATTTAAGTTGACTCGATTGAGAATCTGGTTTCTCGATTATTCATTGGAACTGTTTGCCAATCACTTTTCGACGCTACCAAACATTCTTACTGTTGTTGGTGGCCAATTTGAGTATTTGTTGTAAACAGTGAACCAAAGAATCACTTTGATGTTGTAATTAATATAATGTTTGTCTTCTCGTGTCTTCTTTTTTTTTTTTTGTGTTCGTGCTTCAACATATCTTTTCCGACATACATTCCTGTACAAAAATGTATGTCTTAGTAAGCTGCATCATCCTTCAAAGTTTGTTCCAACCATGATTGTTGAATCACCTGTATATATAAATTAAAATGTTAATTATATTATATCATATGGGTGATAAATTTGAATTGTTTTTGTGTTAGAGGTACTCGATCAAAAGAGGTTAGTGATCGCTTGTGTTTTAGAAGGTGGGGAAAAAAGGTACGAATATGCAGATGATGTTCCTTCCAAATTGTGATGGCAAAATGTGTGTGCCCTGCAACAGTCGTGATTCACCCTGGTAACACTTTAAATGTTGAATGTGCTGCATGCCTACTGTTCTAATTGCAAATGAACACATGTAAAAAGGACAAACAATAGTAACATAAAAGTTAAGTTATTTAATTGTCATTTTTTTTTTTTTTTTTTTTTTGAACCTTCCAAAAAATATGAATAAAAAAAAGAAGATTCTTGTAAAAGTTTTTTTACATTTTTGTTCAACCAATCAGTCCTCTTTTTAATTAATTCATTATAAATAATTGATATTTCCTACAGTTATAATATTAATACCACCTCCTTCTACACCGCGCTCTACAGTCAAATGAGACCAGGACCTACGACCTACGGCTTTAAAGTGGATTCCGAATCACTAAAAATAGCCGGGACTCGAACCCAAAACCTGTGGCACCCAGCACCAGTCACTGACCATCAGCCTCGACCTCGGCCCTTATAGAAAAATATAAGAATTTTTTATCACATCATCCTCTTCATTATAAAATGATAAAAATGCATATTTTTACTTATTTAACTGAATATTTCCATAATTAATGTTTTTAATAAACATTTGAAATATTGAATGTTTATTTATATTTATTTTTAAAACTTTATGAATTTTTACTAATTTTGTAATAGTTTATTAAATGCTACTAGAAGTCATTAGACACCACACCGAATAAAAAAAAAAAATCACAAATTAAAAATAATCACTTTTGACTTACAGGGACAAGGACGATTGCACATTAATCCAATCAAAACATTTGTATAAGTACAACGGCGCATGATATGAATTTCATAAAGAGTGGTGTGTTTTATTAATAGCTTATTTAACGAACATTACACTCACCCCGTATAAAGCTATCCATTCGGCATTTTAAATATCATCGAGCAAGAAAACGTATCCATTTCTCATTAAATATACAATAGTCAGCGAACGGCCCAATCAATAATGGAAAATGAACGTTCTGCCAGGTGGATCTCAAACTCAATAAATTCATCTGCCCACCCCCCTAACCAGTTAAGTTTTCCATAACGGCAGAAAAATCAGACTGCCCATCCACGTAGGTCAGATTATCATCCGAAAATGATAGGCCACACCCTACAAATTAACTTTCAGGGGGCACTTACAACAATTACTTTCCACATTATCGTTTTCGCTGTACTTACAAGGAACATGAGCTTTACCTTTTGCCCGAATAGCAAAATAATTATCTATTTTTACCTTGATCGCTTACTACGAGCAGACAACCGTTAAACCTGGTTCTTTTCACTACATTAGCAACGGCGCGGTCATGATTTATGTATCAAACACTAATGTAATGATCCCATGTCATCCCGAGATGTACCACGAGCGGTACATTTTCATTGCCTGCCTTCGATTTTTTTTCTCACCGAGTTTTTTTTTTTTTTTCTTTTTTTCATTATCTGTTACGCGGCGTGTATATAACCAGAGTCATTAGGTTTTTAGTTAATCGTCTTGTTGGAGCAGATGACAATGTTCCGTTCCCGGAAAGAGAGTGTTATTAATTTTGGAGAAGTTTAAGTGAATCCAGTTTACATCGGCGAATGAGCAGAAGCTTGTACTAAGACCATTTGGAAACTTGAACAAGGAGCTTACGTTTTATATTCCATTCCTGATGTTGTAAAGGAATGCTTTAGCAGTTGATTAAATAAGTACCAAATCTTTAAAAGATTTGTATCAAACAATAAAAAAAATGAATTGCTATTTTGTTTGAGTTTTTAGATTTTTGTTGTTGTTGTGTTGTACATTGGTGGATCTTGTGTTCTACTTATGCATACCACCAACAGCCTAATGACTGAGATTGAGGGACTGACAAAAAGAGATTCCGTTTTTAATGTTGTAAAGGAATACTTTAGCAGTTAATTAAATAAGTACCAAATCTTTAAAAGATTTGTATCAAACAATAAAAAAATGAATTGCTATTTTGTTTGAGTTTTTAGATTTTTGTTGTTGTTGTGTTGTACATTGGTGGATCTTGTGTTCTACTTATGCATACCACCAACAGCCTAATGACTGGAGATTGAGGGACTGACAAAAAGAGATTCCGTTTTTAATGTTGTAAAGGAATACTTTAGCAGTTAATTAAATAAGTACCAAATCTTTAAAAGATTTGTATCAAACAATAAAAAATGAATTGCTATTTTGTTTGAGTTTTTAGATTTTTGTTGTTGTTGTGTTGTACATTGGTGGATCTTGTGTTCTACTTATGCATACCACCAACAGCCTAATGACTGGAGATTGAGGGACTGACAAAAAGAGATTCCGTTTTTGATGTTGTAAAGGAATACTTTAGCAGTTAATTAAATGAGTACCAAATCTTTAAAAGATTTGTATCAAACAATAAAAAAATGAATGTTTATTTCTGATAATATTATAAAAAGGGCATTTTTATTTGAATTTTTAGATTGTTGTTGTTGTTGTATATTGGTGGATCTCGTGTTCTACTTGTGCATACCACAAACTGGAAATTGAGGGACATTGAGGATATAGCGACTGGAGATTGAGGGACATCGCGGAGAGATTAAAGGACCTTATATCTTATATTCCGTTCCTGATGTTGTAAAGGAATACTTTAACAGTTGATTAAATAAGTACCAAACCTTTAAAAGATTTGTATCGAACAATAAAATAATGAATGTTTATTTCTGATTATATTGTGAAAAGGGCATTTTTATTTGAATTTTTAGACTTTTGTTGATGTTGTTGTTGTTCATTGGTGGATCTCGTGTTCTACTTATGCATACCACGAACAGCCTAGCGATTGGAGATTGAGGGAACACACTGAAAAGAAATTTTCCTGAAAAGAAATTTTAAGGGTTGTTGCCATGCATGTGTATGCTTTTGTTTTTCATTATCTGTTACGTGGCGTGTATATAACAAGAGACATTAGGTTTAGTTAATCGTCTTGTTGGAGCAGATGACAATGTTTCGTTCCCGGAAAGAGAGTGTTATTAATTTTGGAGAAGTTTAAGTGAATCCAGTTTACATCGGCGAATGAGCAGAAGCTTGTACTAAGACCATTTGGAAGCTCGAACAAAGAGCTTACGTCTTATATTCCGTTCCTGATGTTGTAAAGGAATACTTTAACAGTTGATTAAATAAGTACCAAACCTTTAAAAGATTTGTATCCAGCAATAAAAAGTCCATGTTTATAAGGGTATTTTTATTTGAATTTTTAGATTTTTGTTGTTGTTGTTGTACATTGGTGGATCTCGTATTCTGCTTATGCATACCACGAACAGCCTAGCAACTGGAGATTGAGGGACAATGATGAGAGACTAAAAGAGCTTACGGATATTCCATTTCTAACGTTGTAAAGGATATTTAACTTGATTATATATAGGAGATTTTTTAAAAGATTTGTATCAATCATTTTCCAAAAAGATATTTAAATATTTATATATTTTTTTGTTTTACATTAAGTTGTTTCTACTTATGCATACCACGAATAGCATTGTGTGTTACATTTTCCAGGGGAGCAAACATGGGGAGCAAACATGGGGATTTCCATTTCTGAAGCAAATGAGTCCTAATGCATGCTACTTATGTTTGTTACCACTAAGTCACAAGTATGGTATACATAAGAATTGTGTAGAACTTTTGTGGTAATATTTTAATGGGGATGAAGACATGTTTTATTGATTCAATTTAAGTGGTTATATGTTTTTAAACATTCGAAAAATTAATATAATTAAGCTTTTATTGATTTAAAAGTATCTATATTAACTTACAAATTAAAAATTATTACACAAATTAAAAATTATTAAATTGTTTTTATTTAATATAGAAAGGCCTAAAATACGTCAGTGCTTAACTACATGAATGTATGTTTAACAACCATCACAATAAATGCTCTTTAAACAAAATTAGATTAAAATGCATTATAAAAAAAAGACTAAAATGTATTACAAAAAGAAAAAGATTAAATTTTTAAAAAAAGATTATTAAATTTGAAGCATAAAAGTTTGTTTAAAATTTTGTTTTGAGGTCCCAAGTTTTATCAAAATATATAGGAAACTTTACTACTGAACTCATTATGTTATTGAATGGAAATATTTAACGTGCGATTCTAATATCAAAGAAACGGAGAGAGAAATGTTATTGAATTTAACATTTAAATTCCATTTTGAATGTTTCTAAATATTTTACTCTTTCAAAAAGGAACAATTTGGTGGAAATTATTAATTATGGTAGATCATACTTTAGTTTTATTTTAATTATATAACATTTTGAGGGAAATTCAGTACTTTTTCAATGAATATTAAATAGCAATCGAAAGAAGGTAAAAATATAGCCATTTTTCACAGTAAATTGTATGAAAACTTAAGTGCAATTCTGAAACATCAACATAGAACGTATTTTATGATGCAGTATTTAACAATTATAATTTGAAAGGTCCTCTAAAAATCTACTTTTATTTTTAACAGAGAGGATTGGTAAACAAAAGTTGAAGATTCATAGCTTAGATAATGTATAGAATTCATGGGCTAATATCTAAATTGCAAAATTCCCTGTAAATGAAAAAATTAAAATCAAGCATTAATAATAGCAGAAATGTCCTCTCAAGAAATGCAGTTCCCTTTTTCCAAGCTTAGTTGCCCAACAAAAACAAAAATAAAGTTCTTTGTGGCAAAGTTCCCCGTTGATGTTGAGCACTCTATCTCATTTGGGCTGTGTCTAAGTAAAAGTAAGTAACGATGATCAATGATTTTGGCCAACGGCTAACAAGAGGGTCTGCGGCAGATTAGCCACGTAATATTGATAATGGTTCCCTCAGCGGCCTTTACCGTTTGGCCAGTAGATGACCAAGTACTGGAATCAATACTGTATGACTAAAATCCGCGTAGTTTATGGTACATTAATGTGTTTTCTACTCTTAAGTAATAAGAGAACTAAATTACTTGTAAAAATTATATTTTAACTCCCCATTTTTAAAAAAAGACTATTTCGATCAAAACTCTGATTCACTAAATATCATAACATTTTTTTAAAAGACATCTTGTGTTTTTAATTAATTTTAGAGGAAAAGTAATAATATTAAAGCTAGCAATTCATTTCTGCTTTTGACTAAAACATCCTATTGGAATTACAAAAGAAGGCATCGAAATTATGAAAGATCTCTTGTCTCAAACTTGCATTATGTGTAAAATATTATTGTACAGATGATGCTAATATATGTTGCTAATTTTTTAGGCAGATATTAAAAAAAGTCATAAAATTTCAAAATGTTAGATTTTAATAAAGTGACAAACTATGAGATATATATAAGCATCTAATTTAATTTAATTTGAAATTAATATTTTATTATGTTTAAAATTTAATAATGCAGATTTTTTTTATCTTCTTATTTTATTATTTTACCTAATATATCCATTGGGGTCTAATGGCCGAGAGTGACTGGCGTTCTGGCGCCCAGTGCCACAAGGTTTCGATTCAAACCCTGGCGATGCTATGAATGTTTGTAGTGGTAGTTCCATGTAGTAACTGTAGTGGTAGTAACTGTAGGTTTGTAGTGGTAGTAACTGTAGGTCCCAGTCTAAATGACTGTTGGGAATAGGAATACCAAACCTATAAAATGAAACATCTCTTATCTTGAAACCTGCCAGTAGGCAGAAGGCCTTGGCCTACCATGAGATTATTGCACCATTGAAGAAGAATTGTTTAATTACCTATAGGACATATACACATTATTCATTCAATATATATATATATATATATATATATATATATATAGAGAGAGAGAGAGAGAGAGATAAATAGAGAGAGAGATAGTTAATATATAATATTTTACTTTATATAAATAATGCGTTAATTAATATATCCATTAGTTAACGTAAAAAAGAAATAAAACTTGTATAATAAGTATTTAAAAACATATACACTTTCATTGTTGACACTTTTTGTAAAAAATGAAAAATATATTTCATTTTTTTCCCCAATATATTTAGAAATAATTTAAATCAAATTTAAACAGTTAAAAATAAATGTGAGTCAACAACTTATGTAAGACGTTGATATGAAAAATAAAATAAAACTGTAGGAATAAAAAATGAATAATTTGTTTCACCCAAACCCTGTATATGCGTCACGCTTTTTACATGTAATATATCTTATTAAACAAAGTACCTCACATCTCTGAAATCATTAAATAAACACACTTTCCTTGTCTCTTAACAAAATGATTACAGGTTAAAAGTCTCTCACAGAAAATCGTGATCGTCTGATTTTTCGCCAAAAGATATTTTATGGCGTCAAGCGTGCCTGTTGCCCACCCTTCCATGTGTTCGAAACGCCCCGACGCGTGCTGGAGCAGGATGTACACTGCCACAAACTGAAAACATAAAAATCTCTAACAGATCAAAGGCAGTATTTAGGAATCATAACATGCGATCATTGATGCATATGGTTTTATTTTGTGATGCATATGGTTTTAGTTTTACAAGTGGGTGTGCTATAGGAAATACCAAAAGTCATAAGCAAAGCAAGCAAATTGTTGCATAATGGAATTTTAAACATGCTAAATGATAAGAATAAAGATAAAACACTTCCATCGTTATTTAAATATGTTAAGAAAGGTATTGAAAACGATATAGAATGTCAAGCATATTTAATTATTAATTAATTTTTTATATAAAAATTAAAATTCCTCTAACAATATGGAAAATGGTCCAATTTAACTATATTTTGCTTGTAAAAAAAGTACTTAAGGTTTGGTTTGGGTTTGTAATCTACGGTCATTTTTTGCACACTTTAGGCTAATTAGACAGGTACCTACAGTTTAACATGGACTCTGAAACACTAACAAATATGTATGCCACCGCCTAAAGGTCAGAATCAACTTAAGGATACGATTAATATAAACCTCCAACCAATATAAATTGTTCTTCCCAATCAAAATTATATGCATTGTTTATTATTCCTTGATATCACCTATTATATCATTTAGAATACATGTAGAACGTATTCTATAAATGGTATAATAGATTATATCAAGGTATAATAGATGATGCCAAGGTATAATAAGGATGACGATGAATTTAAAATTTATATTAGGGATTTTCTTTAGTTTGTAAAGCTTTTATCAAAAACTGGTTCCATAATATTACAACTTTTAGATGCATAAACCCTACCTTTGAGCACCTGTATCAGGGGAAAAAATATATCTCAATAGACTAATTGATATTCCAGTTGAGTAATAAGTAGCACATAGATTGTTTATAATTCAGATTCCTAGAAAATTATTTTTTTTCTTTAACCTTGTACAATTGTATATTTTATCAGACATATAGAACTTTGCTTGTAAAATTCATGTTAAATGATTAGAATAGAGATAAAACACTTTCTCATTATTATTTAGACATATTAAGAATATTAAAAAGCAATATATAATTTCAAACATATTTATTAATTTCTTTTATATATAAAAATTTAAATTCCTCTAGAAATATACAAAATGTTCCAATTTAATTGTATTTTGTTTGTAAAAATATACTTAAGGCTACAATTAATGTCTTATTACCCAACCAATGTAAATTGTTCTTCCCAGCCAAATTAAAGTCATCGTCTATTATATCTTGACATCACCTATCACATCATTTATAGTACACGTAGAGCGTATTCTATTAATGATATAATAGTTGATGCCAAGGTATAATAGACGATGAATTTAAAAATTTATGTTAGGGATTTTCTTTAGTTCGTAATACTTTTATCAGCACTCGAAAAAATGGTTTCATAATATTACAGCTTTAGATGCATATATTTCTAAGGATCATACCTTCAGTGGCTATATCAGGGAAAAAAATATATCAATTGACTAAATGAAATTCCAGTCAAATAATAAATAGCAGAGTGATTGTTTATAGTTAAGATTTAATTGAAATTTATTTTTCTTTCCCTTGTACTATTTTATAGATATATTTTATGTGACGTATAGAATTTTTCTTGTAAAATTCACTTCGTACGACATTCACTACTTAAACCGTAGTATGACTGCTAATGTGGTATACGTATGATACTATTGAAGTATTCATCTTAAAAATCTTGTAAAAATCTACTTAAGGAATAAGAAAGACATCAAAAAGCAACATATTTGATAAAATAATTTTTTTTTTAATAATTTTTCAAACATATTTAATTATTAATTAATATTTTTTATATTAAAAATTAAAATTCCTCTAGGAATATACAAAATAGTCTAATTTAATTGTATTTCCCTTGTAAAATCTACTTAAGATACGATTAATATAAACGCCCAACCAATATAAATTGTTCTTCCCAACTAAATTATAGTCATCGTCTATATTACCTTGACATCACCTATTATACTACGCATAGAGCGTATTCAATAAATGGTATAATAGGTGATGTCAAGATATAATAGACGATGAATTTAAAATTTATGTTAGGGATTTCCTTTTAGTTCATAATACTTTTATAAGCACCATAAAAATTGTTCTATGGTATTACAGCTTTAAATGCATGGACCCTAAGGTGCATCCTTCGAGCAGCTGTATCAAAAGAAAAACAATTTATCTCAATAGACTAATTTATTTCAAGTCAAGTAATAAGTAGCACATTGATTGTTTATAATTCAGATTTCCTTGAAAATTATTTTTTCCTTCACTTGTACTATTTTATCGAGAATATTTTATCAGACATATATAATTTTTTGCTTGTAAAAATTCACTTCGTATCTCATTCATTACTTAAACTGTAGTATGACTGCTAATGTGATAAAATACGAATTAATGCTATTGAAGTATTCATCTTAAAAATCTTGTAAAAATCTACTTAAGGAATAAGAAAGATGTCAGAAAGATAGATATAGAATTTCAAACATATTTAATTATTAATTGATATTTTTACATTAAAAATTAAAATTCCTCTTGGAATATACAAAATAGTTTAATTTAATTGTATTTTGTTTTTAAAAATGTACTCAAGGATACGATTAATATAACACCCAACCAATGTAAATTATTCTTCCCAACCAAATTAAAGTAATTGTCTATTGTACTTTGGCATCACCTACTAAAGTACACGTAAAGGCTATTTTATAAAGGATATAATAGATGATTTCAAGGTATAATAGATGATGAATTTATGTTAGGCAATTTCTTCAGTTCGTAATACTTTTCTGAACACTCAAAAATCGTCCAATAATATCACAGCTTGAGATGAATAGAGCCTAAGGTTCATACCTTCGAGTAGCTGTCATGTATCTCAATAGAATACCTTGATATTCCAGTCAATAATAAGTAGCACTTTGATTGTTTATAATTCAGATTTCTTTATAGAGTATTTTTATAGAGTACATTTTAATAGACATATAGAATTTTTGCTTGTAAAATTCACTTCATATCTCACTCACTGCTTAAAATGTAGTATGACGACTAATATAAGTGATATCATACCTATTAATCCTATTGAAGTATTCATCTGAATATGCTTTGAAATGCATCATACAAATAAATAACTAATCACCTCAATAAAATTAATTAATAAAGTTAGACTATGTATTCCATGTATTAATTATCAATAAACATTATCACATTTTTTTAATAAATATATCTTAATGAATGTAATGTTCGTGCTTATGATCCCAGAACAGTACCCCATAAACACAAGCCAAAAGAAATTTACTAACCAAAAAAATCAGCCAGAACCAGCAGTTCCATTAATACCCGTAATAATTGCATAAGAATCTCGCGTGCAGTGTGCAAACTTGAACGCATCGTTATCTCCTCCGACACAAAGAGCCATTTCTTAAATGTAACTTCATCTACAAGAAGTGCCTCGACAACTACGACTGCTGATCTATGGGTCATAATCATTTGTGAAGTACATCAACCGAGCACAAAAAACAACATTGTTCCTCTAAGAAATTTCAATGAAGCCCACAAAAAAAAAGTTTTTTTTAATGGAAGATGGCAAAAAAAAAAAAATGTCGATTCCTTCCAACAAGTGGTGGTATAATCAAGCACTGTGTATTTGGGGCACGGCGCCAGTTCTTTGACGACCAGGTGCTTTTTCTCTGTAATCAGGCGCCATTACCTGCGTTGAGGGGTGGAACGAGATAGCGAGCCCACCCTACATTTATTAGGTCCGTCGTGCAGCGCTTTGTGGACGTTCCGACTTCTCGGGGTCAGCTCGGGGGTGGATGATAAGTCGCCGTGATGAAAGTGATCATCAGCGTTGCTTCAGATTCATCCGAGGCGATTGTTTCCATTTGCTGCTTTGGGATGTAAAAAGAAGACCAAATGGACTTGTAGGGCATTTCCTAAAATTGTTTACTGTTGATGGACATCGTCTCTTCTTAATGGAAAATTTAGTAATGAAATATCTCGTGGCACACAACAAATAAGAACAACCTTGAAAGAAATACGTAGAATTTTGCAAACAGTTATTTAGCTTATCGATACGTAAAAAAAAACGTAATAGAAGAAACTGCACAATAAATGGGAACTCGTATCATACTTTTAATTTGCATACCTAAAAGAAAACTGAGTGTTTTTACTTACAAGAAACAATGTTGTTTCATGACTGTCCAGGACAACTCTTTTATTTCATCCAAAGAAACCTTAAAAGCTCAATTTAAATTTGATGTATCAATTATTTCTAAAATTAATTTAACGCATTTCACAAGAATAAAAATGAAGATATTATTACAAATAAATACTAGTTTCGAAATAAAATATTAAATTAAATTAAATTAAATAAAAATTCCAAATATACTGGAATATCAAATGATTTGCATGAAAAAAAGAAGAAGGATGGAATGCAGGCATACCTCAATATGGTTGATACCACCCAGATGTCATTCTTGATATACTCTTTCAAATTATAATAACCCAAAGTGTGTGTTGAGAAAAATAGCACTTCACTTAATACCACTGTACGTAACTGCATTTACAAAGTCAAATGTCCTCTGATCTAGTACTCAGTATTTAAAAGTAAAAATAAAAATATTCATAAATATTTGATTTAATTAAGTAGATAATAATAAAAAAGAATCATTTTAAGTTTATTTTTCTTTAGTAATATTCGAAAAATATTGTTATAATTGACGAATTGATTAAATTTTTAATCCATTTAAATTTTAGTTTATTCGTTTGTTTTTCTAAATGTCTAAATTCTGTAAAAATGTATTATAAGGTAAATAAACATGAAATTATATTTGTAAATATCCCTAAATTACCTTTCAAAAAGTTATTTTTAACTTATGAGCTGTCTATCTTTCAAAGTTATTTTTCCTTTGATAATATTATTTATCCACAATAATCGATCAAATAATGAATTTTAGAGAAACATTCATTTCTCAAATGAAATTTCTTTCTAATGAAAAATTTATTTCTTCATATTTTACTTCAAATTATAATTATCAAGCAATGCTATTTAATATTTAGTAGTAAAACGTTAGATAAATAAAAAAGGAATTTTTTAACTTTTATACAACATTTAAAAAAGCGGTATAAATTGATGATTATTTACCCAAACCGTCGATTTCCTGTGTGCCAAACGATTAACGAAACACCCCCCAGCCATCACGGAGATAGACAGAGGGGGTGGAAACCTCGGTGTGGAGTTTGTAACATACAGGTATGCGACCCTTAACCTCAAGGTTCCATTTGCTAACAATAGTCGGATGTAAAACGCGCAGAAAGTAACTTTTTTTGCACACCTAAAATTTTTTTTTTGATGCACCCTACCATCTCCTGTCTTGTGAGGTGATGAGTAGGGGTCAGTCACTGTTCTTCTCACATCAAGGGTGTAGGGCTAACGGTGTACTTGTTTGTTTGAGGTTACGTGGGCACCTAACCACCCCTATCAAAATGCCTCTTCCGTTAGGGAGAAACGCTGCCACAATGATGCCTTAGACAAACTCCAGTTCCTCGAACCTTTTGACATTCACACCACAAGACGTGTTTTTACGGCTCGTCGTGAACCGTTTGGGTGTCATGACTGTCTGGAATATCCTTCTTTTTTCGTAAAGTTTTTGCTCTTTTATGCAGGTCACCTTCACTTTTTGTGAAATATGGAAATTTTCGAGGTCGTCAGATCTTAAAAATTAACAAAGATCTATGCATGCGTGTGTTGGAATAAATAATGTGATATATAATATTAAAATAAATGAAATAAAAGTAACTATTAATAATATTAAATGTAAAAAGCAATAAAAATTAAAAATAATTAAAATTAAATACCCATTCAATTTCAATCTTAGGTCAGTTTCAAATACTTATTTTTATGTCGAAAACTTATATTTTAACCATTTTATTTTAAAATGGTTTAATATTTGATTAGATGAGTAAATAATCTATTAGTCAAATATAGATAATTTAATATTTATAACATAACATCTTCATCGCATCAAAATCTTTTCGAACCCTGGCTGCCCCCTATTGTAATTCAGCAGATCCAATGAACAGAGAGCACCTTCAACGGTGTGCGGTACTTGACGGCGACTCGGAGACAAAGCTTTACTGGCGTGCGAGAGAATTCTTAAAGTAGTAACTTCCATCTTTTATTTTTGACGGAAGTTTATTCTTTTGTATTTTTTTTCCATTTATTATTATTATTATTATTTTTTGTACTTTTTGAAATTAGAAATAAAAAAAATATTTATAAATTAACAATTAATGTAATAATAAAAACCTCCTGAATATTAACCCATTCAGTTATTTAGATGTGTACAGTACTTTAAATTGTAGGTTCCGGTTTGTTTAGCCCTCGTGTGCAATCGATCAAGATGACCGTAGAGCGAAAACAAAAAACCTTTCATTCACGAAAATTTAAACTGTCTTCCGGTTTGTTTAGTTCTGTGCACAAGGTGACCGTAGAGCGAACAATTAAACCAAACAAAAAAATTTAGATGTGGTCCCGGTAAAATTGTAGGTTCCGGTTTGTTTTGTTTAGCCCTCGTGTGCACAAGGTGACCGTAGAGTGAACAAACAAAACAAAACCTTAGATGTGTACGGTATTTAAAAAACTGTAGGTCCCGGTTTGTTTAGCCCTCGTGTGCACAAGGTGACCGTAGAGTGAACAAACCAAACCAAACCTTAAAATTTAAATTGTAGGTTCCGGTTTGTTTAGCCCTCGTGTGCACAAGGTGACCGTAGAGTGAACAATCCAAACCAGAAACAAAACCTTAGATGTGTAAAGGTAACGGTACTTTAAACTGTAGGTTCCGGTTTGTTTAGCCCTCGTGTGCACAAGATGACCGTAGAGCGACAAACAAAACAAAACGACAAAAAAATTTAAATGTAGGTCCCGGTTTGTTTAGCCCTCGTTGCACGAATGACCGTAGAGTGAACAATCCAAACCAGAACGACAATTTAAAACTGTAGGTCCGGTTTGTTTAGCCCTCGTGTGCACAAGATGACCGTAGCGACAACAAAACAAAACCTTAGATGACGGTACTTAAATTGTAGGTTCCGGTTTGTTTAGCCCTCGTGTGCACAAGATGACCGTAGAGCGAAAACAAAAACCAGAACGTACGGTAAAATTTAAATTGTAGGTCCGGTTTGTTTAGCCCTCGTGTGCACAAGGTGACCGTAGAGCGAAAACAATCCAAAACCAGAACGACAAAAAAACAAAAGGTCCCGGTTTGTTTAGCCCTGTGTGCACGATATGACCGTAGAGTGAACAAAAAACCAGAACGGAAAAAATTTAAACTGTAGGTTCCGGTTTGTTTAGCCCTATAAAAGTGCACGATATGACCGTAGAGTGACAAACAAAAACAAAACCTTAGATACGGTACTTTAAATTGTAGGTCCGGTTTGTTTAGCCCTCGTGTGCACAAGATGACCGTAGAGCGACAAACAAAACAAAACCTTAGATGTTACGGTACTTTAAATTGTAGGTTCCGGTTTGTTTAGCCCTCGTGTGCACAAGATGACCTAGAGCGACAAACAAAACAAAACCTTAGATGTGTACGGTAAAAATAAATTGTAGGTTCCGGTTTGTTTAGCCCTCGTGTGCACGATATGACCGTAGAGTGACAAACAAAACAAAACCTTAGATGTACGGTACTTTTTAAATTGTAGGTTCCGGTTTGTTTAGCCCTCGTGTGCACAAGATGACCGAGAGCGACAAACAAAACAAAACCTTAGATGTGTACGGTACTTTTAAATTTATTCTTTCCGGTTCCTGTTATTATTATTATTAGCCCTCGTGTGCACGATATGACCGTAGAGTGACAAACAAAAAAAACCTTAGATGTATACGGTACTTTTAAATTGTAGGTTCCGGTTTGTTTAGCCTCGTGTGCATAAGATGACCGCAGAGCGACAAACAAAACAAAACCTTAGATGTGTACGGTACTTTAAATTGTAGGTTCCGGTTTGTTTAGCCCTCGTGTGCACAAGATGACCGTAGAGCGACAAACAAAACAAAACCTTAGATGTGTACTGGAGTCATGACCACGGGGCGACCCAGTGATCTTTTCATCGTCTTTTTGTCCTTTTTCTTTTTGTTTGTTGCACCATTTTATCTTCTTTTCATCAGTGTCTTTTACCTGCTTTTTTAATTGACAATGTTTTAAAAGCACCAATTTTATCAGATATTTTATCAACATTTTAATTTCATAATTAATTGATTTTACTACGTACTGAATTTTACCTGTTCTTGCAATGAAATTTTTCTTCTTTTACCCATTCTATTTTAATAGAATTTTGAAAAAGCACTGTTGTTTGTCTGGATCTTGTGCTATTAAATCCCAAACCAACCATCCAACCTAAATATTAAATTCAAGTTCATGTTTTTAAGTTTAGCTCTGTTTTTAAATTTTGTTTTTATTTTTCCAACTAACATTTTAATTACTTTTATTTGTATTAAGTTTCTAAAACCAAAATTATGAAATAATAACGTTTTCTCAAACATAATTAGCTTATTGTAATTTAAAGATAATTGATCTCATATTAACATTTAAAAGAAACATTTCGTTGATAATAATGTATTTGATGATATATGTATGATATAAATAATGTATTTGAATAGAATAACATTCATTTAAAAATTTTATAAAAATGTAATTTTATTGGCCGTTTATAAAATTTATAGAAATATTTTGGATTATTAATAGTTTTTTAGGTGTTAAAGAGTAAATAAAAAATGTAAAAAATTTTAAATGTAATTTTAAATGTACAAAATTATATTTAATAAAATACATAAAGTTAAAAAATAATAATTTAATAAAAATGAATATTTCAGAAAAATATTTTCATTGAAAAAAATAAGTGTATTCAAAAGAAATAAATGTATAATCAAATTATTTTAATTAAATGCATAGAATGAAAAACTAATTAAAAAAACGATAATTTTTAGTAATGAATATTACAGAAAAATATTTTCATTAAAAAAAAAGTTTATTTTAAGAAATAAAAATATAATCAAGATTGTTTTTAATTAAATACATAGAATGAAAAACTAATTAAAAGATAATTTTTAGTAATGAATTTTGGACAAATTTTTCATTGAAAAAAATTTATTTTTTCTTAATAATTCCATTCTTCTGTTACAAAATATATTTTTTAATAGGAGTAATTTTTTTAAAATTTTATTTTTCAAGACATAAAAAATACATTTTTAAAAATATATATTATCTTTAAATTAGGAACAAGTATATACAAAAATACATTTTTAAGCTTTGTTATTTAAAATTGAAGAATGCATAAGGCAATTCTAGCAAAGGAGCATTAGATATCTCTCATAACAATTTCTTTTCATTACTGTAATTACATTAGAAAAACAATGAACATTATAATAATACACAAGAGCAACCATAATTAGAGATGTAAAATAATTAAATCTCACGCAGCATTTAGTTTAATTATATTAATAAAATCAAAATGTTTGTCTTTGTTCATGAATAAAATATGTTTAAAAAAATTACAGAACAGAAAAGTAAAATGCGTTTTGGAGGGTCTTTTTAAATATTTTTTAATCTTAATAAAAAATGTTTTTTGGTATTTTTCAAATAAAGTATAAAAGATATTACCTTATTTTTTACAAGTAGTATTAAGAAGAAAATATTTGATTCAGTGTTCAAATGTTCTGTTGATTAAATAATGAGATTAGATGTATCTTCAAATATTAAAGTACGGTTTTTTAGTTGTTTTTTTTTTTTTTTGAAAAACTGTACTTAAAAAGAACTTTTTCTCGTTGATAAAAAAAATTGATTTAGAAAGCTTTAATTTTATTGTAACGAATTCTTAAATAATTTTAATTATTTTATGTTATTTTTTTTTTATTCAATTATAAGGAAAAATCTTTTTATGATTATTTTAAATTTATGTAATTATTTCTAGATTTTTTTTTAAATATATCAAGAAACAATCCAAAAATATGTTTTTTTTTTTTTTTCCTCAATTTAATTAAGAAAATATCAGTTTATTATATTATTTAAAATATTAATTTCTTATAAGTTATGAGTAGTTAAATCTTTTGAATTATGTTAATACATGAAACTGCACTGATCATGAATTGAAATTTGTTATTTTAAATTAAAAATTTATGTACTTTATAATAGTTTATTAAAAATTTTGCTTTTAATTTCTGAATTTAATTATGATTTACTTTTAGATATTCTGTATTGAAAGCTATTAAAAATGGGCTTATTGAAAAATGAAACTAAATTAGAAAGTTACTTAGTTTTAATTTCTGTCATTTTATTTTACAAAACAACAAGGGCCTGAATGGACGACTGCCTAGCGTTTGGTACCACAGGTTTCGGGTTCGAGTCCCGGCTGTGCCATGGATGTTAGTAGTGGTTTAAACCATAGGTCCCGGTCTAACATGATCGTAGAGCTTTTCGGGGATATTGTTACTCCGCGTCCGTAGCTGATTTTCAAGCTACACGCACCTCCCGGGTAGTGCTAAGAGAGTAACGTCGGTGGTATCAAACTTAAGGCATCAAAGGCAACTGCCTAAGTGTTTGACTGCATTAGAACAAAAAAAGTTTACAAAAAAATTTTTAAGTATTCCTTCAAAAAAAAAAAAGATTAATTAAAATTTAAATTAAATTAATGCAAATTTTAATTAAAATGATTAATTTAAATCAATTAATTAAATACTAATTTTTAACTATGTTTTTAATATTAATCATTATTATTTACTTATTATTGAAATTCAATGCCTTCTCATTTCTTGAGAAAATCATTAAAGCATTTGATTTGGGATAGCAATTCATATATTAGCAGATCAGGGCCTGAATGGCCGAGTGGCTAACGCTCTGGCGCTCGGTACCACAGGTTTCGGGTTCGAGTCCCGATGGTGCCATGGATGTTTTAATGGTTTGGAATCCACTTTAAACCGTAGGTCCCGGTCGAATATGATCGTTGAGGGGGGGCATTGTTATTCCGCGTCCGTGGCTTATCTTCAAGTTACAGGCGCCCCATGGGTAATGCAAAGTGAGTAACGTTTGCGCAGAGCTTGCCTTAACGCATTTAAGACCAAGTGTTTGCCATTTGCATTAGAAGAAAAAAAATATTAGTAGATCATTTCTTTTATTGAATTTATTTTAAATTTTTATTCAAGTTGCAGTAAGATGATTTCATTCATGCATGTGCTTAATATATATTGATTTGCAGGATTACGTAAGTTTTGGCCAAACATAACAAAAAAAAAAAAAAAAAAATATGACAACAGTAATGGATGATTATTCGAATGAATTCTTTGTGGCAGAGTCTAGCAGATGGTATGCGAATTTGAAACGTGCCGTTGCGAATCAATGAGTCCAAATTTATGTTTATAGTTAACCATGAAAGCGTCAACTAGAAGGTTTATACACTGCAAATTCGTCACGACAGACCGTTTATTGTTCAAACTTAATTTTTTTTGTGTTCTTTTGGCAACGGTTTCACTTCATGCTGTAATTTACATGCTGCACTAACTTTGAACATTGTTAACGATATTGTATATGGTATTGAATTATTTATTTTTTTTGTTGTAACTTGAGAAATCAAAATAAAGTCTATCGTTTAAACTTTTAAAAGTCAAAATAAAATTGTTCATTAAAATTTACTTTAAATTTATTTAAATATTTTCTTAATTATTCATTTTAGCTTTTACTGAAGGGAGTTTGTTTTCAGATTACTGAAAGTCAAAATAACAACAACAATAATAATTATAATAATAAATTAAATTAAAATAATTACACCAAAATATTGGAGTTTCTTTCATGAATTCTTATGGTGCAAATTCGTCCCGACAGACCGTTTATTGTTCAAACCTGTAATGTTCTACAGGGTGTTTTACAAGGGGTTTTTTTTTTTTTCTCCAACGGTTTTAATTCATTATGTAATTTACATGCTGTTATCTCACTACATTAACTTTGAACATTGTTAAACGATATTGTATATGGTATTGAATTATTTATTTTTATTGTTGTAACTTGAGAAATCAAAATAAAGTCTATCGTTTAAACTTTTAAAAGTCAAAATAAAATTGATTATTAAAATTTACTTTAAATTTATTTAAATATTTTCTTAATTATTCATTTTAGCTTTACTGAATGGTGTTTGTTTTCAGATTACTGAAAGTCAAAATAATAACAACAATAATAATTCTAATAATAAATTAAAATAGTTACACCAAAATATTGGAATTTCTTTTTATGAATTCTTACGGTGCAAATTCGTCACGGCAAACCTTTTATTGTTCAAACTTAATGTTTTACAAGGGTTTTTTTTTTTTTTTTTTTGCTACGGTTTTAATTCATGGTGTAATTTACATGCTGTTATCTCACTACATTAAATTTGAGCATTGTTAGAGATATTGTATATATAATGAATTATTTATTTTTACTGTTGTAGTTTGTGAAATCAAAATAAAGTCTATTGTTTAAACTTTTGAAAATCATAATCAAATTGTTTACTTTAAATTATTTAAATAGCTTACGTGATATTTTCTTAATTATTCCTTTTAACGTTACTGAATAGCGTTTGTTTTCATAACGTTACTGAAAGTCAAATAATAACAATAACAATAAAAATTTATTATTATTATTGTTGTTGTTATTATTTGGATTATAAGTAACGTTAATAAATTAAATTAATCATATTAAAATATTCGAGTTTTTATGAGTTTCAATGTTTCCTGTGAGAGCATGATTTGTTATTTCTTATTTGTATTTATATATTTACTTCTGATAATTAAGTCTTTCGTGAATACCACTGTTCTACTGCTGATGTTTATAAATTTTGTGCTAAATATGAATTTTATTTATTAATTAAAAAATCCTTTAATGATAAATATTATCAGTTATGTTCAGTAATTACATAAATACTAAAATTGTTATAATATTATATTTATTTCAAAATCTAAAGATGTAGTAATATCCGAGCACACTTTAACAGTCAATTTGTTTGAACAAAGGCTATTTAGTTTTATGTCAGTGAATTTTTAACAGTTCCATTCAGTATCTGTAAAACCAATGGGAGTTATTTTCTTGTATTTTATTCCTTATCCACTAATAAATCAAAATTCAAAGAAGCTTCAAACATATCGTGAATGTCAGTATTGTATTCTTAAAATTAAAATACAAAAATCAAGAAATCACTTCATAGGTTCTTTTCATCTTCATACATGCTATGTGTATTGAAACAATGAATTTTACATTGCACAATCTTTCAACTAGATGGATACAAAAAATTCGAAATGAAATACATTGTTCGTGATTTGTCATCTACAAATAACAGTTGGCAACATTTTCTTTATATATGCTTATGGAACTTACCTAACTTAAATCACCTGACAAATATATATTTATTCAAATTAAACATAAATTGTGTGATCAGTAATAATTTAATTTTACATAATAGCCATGCTCACGAGCCTGTATGGACTTATGCTTAAAGGGAAAGGGTATCCCTTCTGTTGTGATGGGGCGTATTTAGAAATATGACTTGTCTCCATGACGCTCTACAGTCATATGAGACCGAGACCTGAGGCTTAAAGTGGATTCTGAACCACTGAAGCATCCATGGCATCGCCAGGACTGGAACCCGAAACCTGTGGCACCAAGCGTTTGACACTGTAGGCCCAAATATAGAATTGCTGATAGATTTTTTTTTCTTTTTGTGAACGACAAAAAAAGGGAACATTGTGATTTTATGATTTGCGATTTGACCAAAGATTTTGTGAACTTCAAACTTCCGAACATAATAATGTCCTGATCCCAATATTACAAAGATAAAATATGTGTTAAAATTAATGAAACTGATACTGTTTTCCATGTAAATCACTTTTTGGTTTATATTAATGGCAATTTAATAGAACAGAATCACTAAGAAAGGAGCAGCCATGGAAGCTATACAACAGCATGATAATTCTGATGGCGTGACTAGTTGCTTCAGCTAGTGCCTTTAGTGGGTTTAGCAATGCATATATCCCTTCATTACATTCTGCTAAACCACAATCATCCACCCATTCGATGATCTGCACCAATGGCAATAAATCATTGAGTGGACACTCAGTAACAAAAACGAGCAGGTAACAACGCGCCTCCGTGTACATTTGTCAAGACACTTATGCAAATGCTTGCCGATTACCACTCGCAATTGAGTGTGACTGAGGTGCTTCTTCACTGATCCTTAACCCGAGGAAGATATCCGATGAAAAATTTGTCAAGGTGTACCATTGGGGTACCAATGCTCGCGAAAAAGAAGGATCGCTCACGATATAAGATCCATTAGGGACATATTGGTAGACAAATACGAATCTAGATTTGTATCTCTGGGTGGTAAGGGGGATGACGTTAATCATATTTAAAATGCGTGTCGTGGACTGCATGAGATTTGTAATGAAATGGCATGGAACTTGTCGTTTTTATTAGTATGAGATGTTTTCTCTTGTATTTATCTGAAATTGTATTTAATGATGTTTTCTGCTTTCAAAATGATAAGTTGCCGACTGTATTTTTGTCCAAGAAAATTGCTCTGGAAGACATTAGAGATGCCTATCTTGATGGATGTTTGTTGAACACCTTGTGAGTATTTTTAGACGTTTTTCGGGGAATTTACAAGAATAAAAATGTGAGATGAATTTAATATATGGTCTTACTTTATCGCATCGTTACATTGTTTCTATGGTATAACATCAAACTTAAAGCATTATTAAGAGCTTAAAATGAAATGAAACATATTCAATGTAACTGAATAGTGCTTTTATTCCCTTTTGATTTATCATTTCTACAAATGTTTTCCACTTATCGAAAATAATACATATTTTCTTTAAAAGGGGCAAAAGGGGCAAAAGCGCTCTGGCGCTTGGTGTCACAAGTTTCGGGTTTGAGTCCCGGATACATGGATGTTTGTAGTGGTCCCCTTTAAACCGTAGATCCCAGTCTCATTTGATTGTAGAGTGTTTGGGGGACAGTCCGTGGCATGTTTTCGAGCTATACGTACCCCTGGATAGTGCTAAATGAGTAACAGCGTTCGTTGGTGCAGCGCCATGCCTTCTTCAAGACTAGTTTGTATTGGACTACTCGGAGGGAAATGATTAATACGACCCAGTCCTCGACGTAATTAAAAATATATTTTCTTTAAAACTGTTTCATATTTTTCTCGAAATATTCTGGCATGTCTTTTTGAAAATGTAGATAAAAACACCTAGAAGTTTAAATATTAAGAAGATTTAGAAGTTAAAAAATTATTTGCTATTTTGTCATTATGTTTCAGATTATTTTTTGAGTGCTGCCTCAAACACAAAAATTAAAGTTGTTAATGAATTCATTTTTAACAATAATTATAATTTTACTTCAACAATAGTCTAATTTCTTAACAAAAATTAATATTTTTATATTAGATATACAGAAAGATTATTAATAAAATAATAATAGATTATTGAAAAATTGTTAAATAGATTATTTCCAAAACATAAATAAATGAAACTTAGAACAATCTTCCCCCTCTTTTTCTACCCACCAGCCACTTGTTTCTGAAATATAATCGGAAATTTAATACCTGAAATATTAAAAAAAATAAAAAAGATTTTAATTTGAAACTTTCTACAGTCTGCATGGCTTTTTAACTAACAATAGAAAAGTGCATTCAAATTCGTTATAAAACAGAGATATAAGTTTGTTTTCATTAAGATAAAAAAGGACTATGCTGAATTATCTTAAAATTTTTTCATAAAGTGGTTAATATAATCCATTTATAATAAATTATCATACTATATAGTCGATGCAGCATTTAAGGAAATGTTTTTGGCCAATGTAATGTTTGGTTATAAACATTATAAGAAACCACAACTTAAAATAAAAATTTCAGCAGAATGCTAAAGGTTGTTAATTTCTGTACTTAATTACATGTAGCAATTTAGATAATTTAAAAATACTCTATGATTTTAAAAACGTTTTTGTTCTTTAAAATAAAGTCCTTAATCTCAAGTATATATTTTGAGATTAAATCATAAAAACAAATGAAAATCACAACGTTATTAAAAATCACACATTGCAATTACAAACTAATTTCTTGTTTATGAATAATTAAACCTAAATAGCAATCAACATATTCTGGAACACATTTTTCAATCCTTTTCATGCACAAACAAACACAAGAAAGCGTATGCATATTTCATTGAGCTAAGAAATTTCACTCCTAGTAAGTTAATGTCTCAATTTGATCCTTTTTTTTTTGGAAAGCAAATGGGCCATCCAGTGAGCCCCAAAGTGTCTCAATGCCTCATTGACAGAGAATAAATCATAGGAATTACACCAAACTGAAACTGTCTTCTTTTTTTCCCCTTAGCGCCAGAAGATTGCATGGATTTCTGTTCTTCGGAACAGGGTGTATGCGCTGGAGCGTAGCATCGAATTAAAAATAGGCGGACATCCATGGCAAAAATAAGCAAACAAATAAGCAAATGAAAAATTAAACACCGGCGATTACATTGTTGGTAAGAGCGAAGGAAAAACATGCGGTTATGACTCCACTCTCATCAGTATTCAGAAGCGAAGACACATTTTGTTAAAGAGAACTTGCTAGTTTTGAATGCATTCGAGCTGCTAAATAAGAAGGGGGCGTACACAAATTCAAGCAGTTACTTATAGGTTAGAAGATGTATGCATTAAACTGTTGGATTTTTTTGTGTTTATGCATCAGTGGGCTTCGGGTTTCTTTTTATATATACGATGAACGTCACAGCAATGGCCAATGATGGGAGGTTTGGTTTGGTTTGTCACTCTACGGTCATCTTCGCACAGGAGGGCTAAACAGACCGGGACCTACAGTTTAAAGTGGATTCCGAAGTTTTCCAGAAATGAGAAATTAGAGATTAATGAAGGCTTTGTATTCTATTTAATTTTTAAATAGGAATATCCCTATATTCACTTTAAACCGTAGGCCCTGGTCTAATATGACTGTAGAGCGTTGGTCTAGGGTTCACCCCATAACCCATAAAAGATAACATTTTCTGTCTGCCCGTAGGCAGACGGCCTTGGCCTACCATGGGGCTGCTGTGTCACTGATGATGATGATGATGATGATGAATATCACTATAGTATCGGTATAGTATAATAGCTTATGCGTACATATTCTATCCATTGGTTACAATAAATACACAAAAACAGTAAATATTTTCTTCTATTTGAATTTTTTTTTTTTTTTTTCCTTATTCAGTTGACAAATACAGTTATCGTTATACCATAAGTAAGGGTTGTATCGGCGTTACACATTTAGGCCAGTGGGCCACGTGTAGCTTGAAGATAGAGCTAGAAGAGTAAGCTAGAAGAAGAAAGCTAGTAGAGTAGCTAGAAGAGTAAAAGCTACCCCCACAATGATCTACGATCATATTAAACCGGGACCCTAAAATTGGATTCCAAGCCACTACAAACATCCATATTACCGCAGGGACTCGAACCCTGTGGTATCGAGCACCAGAGCGCTAGCCACTTGGTCATCAGGCCCTGTTATAAAAGTAAAATAAAAATTCTTTTTATTTATTTATTATTGGAGCTATAAACAGATTTACGCAACAAGCTTTTAATTTTGAGGAAATATTTAATTACATTTTCAATATGAAAATCTTTTTCTGAGTTGTATTTTAAAAATCACAAATCATGACACAAATTTTAAAAAAGAAAATAAGGACACAAATTTTAAAAAGAAAATTATGACACAAATTTTAAAAAGAAAATTATGACACAAATTTTAAAAGGATAATTATGACACAAATTTTAAAAGGATAATTTTGACACGGATTCCAAAAGGATAATTATGACACAAATTTTAAAAGGATAATTTTAAAAAGAAATGACACAAATTTTAAAAGGATAAAAAAAAAAAAATTATGACACAAATTTTAAAAGGATAATCATGACAAAATTTTAAAATAATTATGAACAAATTTAAAAAGAAATGACACAAATCGTAAAAAGAATATTAAGACACAAATTGTAAAAAAAAAGAATATTATGACACAAATTGTAAAAAGAATATTATGACACAAATTTTAAAAAGAAAATCTTGACATAAATTTTAAAAGGATAATTATGACACAAATTTTAAAGATAAACTTATAACTCAAATTTCAAAAAAAAAAAAAAAAAAAAACTATGCCAGAAATTTTAAAAGGAAAATTATGAACTCAATTTTTAAAAAGTAAATTAAGACACAAACATCAATCTTACTGTCAAACATCCATCAAGTCGGGGGATGCTTTGTGGGCGACCCCTCAAAGCAATTGATTGTTCTGAGGAAGAACAAAAGCGATGAAAAATTTTAGAAGGGAAATGAGAAAGAGACGATTTAGCGATGCACAGAGGAGATACATGGTCAATGAAAATCAGGCTCTCATTAAATCATGTCTTCTGTCATACTCAAATTACGTGACTGGCTTCTCTAATTCCCCGGATATACATTTTTCACCTTCTGCTTGCTACTTGCTGGTGCTTCAAGAAAAAACAACAATGCGTGGGTCGAGGAACCTTCGTCAACCAAAGAATATTTGTACACTTCACCGACAAAGGCAGAAGTCACTCAACTGCACACTTTTCATTCCACTGGGGTTGTTTTCTGGTAATGCGTTAGGTTTACATGTTTAATGAGATGTTAATAAGTTTGAGAATTAGAAACCAGCAAGGGTTTTTTGTCCCCAGGATTAAAATCATTCCTGATTTTAATCAAGTATGCGCTGGGCTATTTATACATATTCAACCGGATATGTTCGAATGATTCCTGTTTCAGCAAGATTATCATCGAACAAAAATTAACCACTGGCAAAAATTGGTAATTACTCCAAAATAGATCCTAGAGATCTATTTGATCAGAGATGTGGTTACATATTCTACCTCAATTAAAATACTTTCTCTGATTATGCTTTTAAAATGTGATATAATTTGGTTTGGTTTGTCGTTCTACGGTCATTTTGTGCACACTTTAGCTAATTAGACCGGGAACTACTACTTATAGTGGATTCCAAAGCCATTAACAAACATGCATACCACAGCCAGGATTCTAACCTGAAATTTGTGGTAAAAACGGCCAGAATGATATAATTTGGAGTAGATGGCTTCGTATTATTTAATCAGTGATCAAAGTATTTTTAATGATAATATTTTTCAGAGCTTTAAGAAATTTTTTCAAAATCTTATTTCAGAAATTTAACATTTTCTAATTGTATAATGTGTACAAAAATCTTTAATTATCAATATTTGTCATGATCATGAAAAATAGTTACATAATTATAAAGTTAAAATAATTATACCTTAATAATAATTAGGATGGTAGAACAAAGTTTTTTCAATTGATGTAAAGGAATTTTATATTTTTCTCAATAAGTAATACAATGATATTCTTTATGAATTTGCTTCGTGTTATAATTCATTTTTCATAATTTTTTATACAAATATATGGTGAAAAAGATTAGGAAATTTTCTATTTGATTACATTTGTAGAGATGCAAAATATGTTTTGTATCTTTTTTTTTTTAGGCCTATCCAATTTTGAAATTAATTCTTAACCATGTTAAATTAATGTTTAAAATTGCTTTATGATTAAATATAATAATTATACTTAAACAAATAAAATACAGTTATTCACTTTGGGTATGAAACGTATCATGTTAAATTCATTCTTATTCATTAAGAAATTTTCTATGTGATTAGATTTGTGGAGTTGCAAATTTTTGTATATTTTTTTAGGTCTATTCAGTTTTGAAGCTATTTTTAACCATATTAAATTAATGTTTTAAATTGCTTTGTGATTAAATAATATAATTTTACTTAAACAAATAAAGTGCATTTATTCGCATTGATTGTGAAATGGATCATATAGTTTTGTAAAGTTATGAATTTTAATCCGGATTAGCTGCTGAAAAGCTTTTCAAATTACTATTACAAAATGCTTCCAGTTGATATTCTTATATAAGGAGTGGTCATTTTCTTTTAATTGAACTCATAATAAATACCATTTATAGCAGGATAAAAAAATATTACCAATATCGCAAGTTAATTATATCACTACTTCAATTGATTCTAAGAACATACATCATTCGAGAACACTACATCAATTGAGAGTAATGTACAATAATGATGAGACAAATTGTGAACAAATTTTCCATTTTACTTAAAAAATATTGTTAAGAAAAAAAGGAATGCAACCTGAGTATATAGTGTTGACACATTTTGAGTATATGTGTCTATTCCTCAAGAATTTGTACTTATAAAAGTAACAATCAAATCCCACGAAAAAAAAAAATCAGATATTCCGTATGTGTGAAGAAGAAAAGAACAATTCAAAGGTGCAAAATGCAAATTGCAAAAACCCTGAAGTAATACGTATTTAGTTAAAGTAATTAAAAATATATACAGGATAAATATCTTTTGTATTTTCATATGATTAATGACATGGAAAAATATTTACTTTATATAATAAGGTATAGAAAGTATATACTTCATAAGTTTATTTGAAGTTAATAAATAAACCAATTTTTAAATATTTAATTAAATGCCTCCATTCTAGAATTACGGTATTCTTAATCATATTCATAAAAAAAATTAAATGATATTCGGTTGGAACTCATGATACTGAATATTTGTGGATGACTTCAGATAAAGCTGATGTAGGAGGAATATAATTAAACAAGAACAATCTAACTTCCTGCATAACATAGATATTAGAAGAATATACACCTGCTTAACAATACTTCTGCAAGATAACAATCTTTTCACCACATGATATACATCATATTTTTAGATCATACTCACCTGACGAGTGAGTTCCTACGATCATGACCGTATGGTGAGGATGTTGATCACTAACTAGATGTTATATATGACATAAATAGTGCACTGAATGCATAAGGAGTACGAGGGGGGCAAAATAAAAGGCATCAGCGGTTGGGTCAATGCGTATCATACAAACTTCCCGTTATTGTACTGCGTATGCATTATGCATCGCATACATGAAACACATTGTTTACAATGACCGTGACACTGAATTTGAAGGTTATCAACTTTTATTTTCGAATAGAACATCATTGTGAATAAAAAAAGAAGATATCGGAACATGTATTTTTCCCGCTGTTTTAATGTAAATTTGCATTCGGATGAATACGGTTACAGTTGCCCGTCCTTACGAATATTCATCATCATGATTTTGAATTCTGAAGTGGAGAATCTGTCCATCAACGATGGCTTGAATTCCAATCACGTTTTATTATAGATGGATACTAGCACAAAAGACTCGAAAGCACATTTCACAACGCCGAATCAACAAGATAGTTTTTTGTGATTAGAAGCTAACAAGAGGTTTGATTGATCACTTCTTTTTTGAATTGACAAGTCTTCCATGATTATAGTTTGTTAATAAAATATTTTGGCAATGATGATAAATTACAGTACAGTTGTCGAGTACAATACAGTTACAGTACAGTTGTCGACTACAATATAGTTACAGCACTGTTGTAAAATTACAGTACAGTTGTTCGAATAAAAATACAGTTACAGTACAATTGTAAAATTACAGTACAGTTGTTCGAGTACAATACAGTTACAGTATAGTTGTAAAATTATAATACAGTTGTCGAGTACAATACAGTTACAGTATAGTTGTCAAGTACAATACAGTTACATTACAGTTGTCGAGTACAATACAGTTACAGTACAGTTGTAAAATTACAGTACAGTTGTTCGAGTACAATACAGTTACAGTACAGTTGTCGAGTACAATACAGTTACAGTACAGTTGTCGAGTACAATACAGTTACAGTTCAGTTGTAAAATTACAGTACAAAGTATTATTAGTAATACAGTTACATTTCCCCGTCCTTAAAAGTATTCATCATGATTTTGAATTCAGAGGGGGAGGACTGTCCATCTATGATAGCTTGTATTCCTATCACGTTTCCTTATAGATGGATACTAGCACCAAAGAGGCTCGAAAGCACATTTCACAACGCCGAATAAACAAGATATTTTTTGTGATTAGGAGCTAAAAAGAGGTTTGATTGATCACTTCTTTTGGAATTGACAAGTTTTCCGTGATTATAATTTGTAAATAAAATCTTTTGGAAATGTCAATAAAATTATAATACAGTTGTCCAGTACAGTACAGTCACATACAGTTACAGTACAGTTGCCAAATTACAGTACAGAGTATTATTAGTAATATAGTTACAGTTGTCCGTCTTTACAAATATTCATCATGGTTTTGAATTCAGAGGTGGAGGTCTGTCCATCCATGATGGCTTGAATTCCTATCACGTTTTCTTATAGATGGATACTAGCACCAAAGAAGATCGAAAGCACATTTCCCAACGCCAAATCAAGTTTTTTGTGATTAGGAGCTAACAACGCCGAATGAACAAGATAGTTTTTTGTGATTAGAAACTAAGAAGAGGTTTGATTGAGCACTTCTTTTTTGAATTGACAAGTCTTCTATGATTATAGTCTGTTAATAAAATCCTTTGGTAATGATAATAAATCATTATGGTGTAAATTGCTATATAAATTTTAAAATATCTGTAATCATGTTATACTTTAAAAAATATATCCCAGTACCTTTTCAATCATAATAAAGCAAATATTATTCAAAGATATCATCATAAAATTTTTCTGACAGATTGAAATCCCTCTACTAGGCCACTGAGTAATTTTCGTAACGGAACAGGGCACTTACATTACGAAATATCACCCCCAAGTAAAAAAAAATGACCGTAGAGTGACAAATTAAAACATTCTTTCAAATTTAATATAAAAATATTAAGAAGATTAGATTATTTTACAAATTAATTTAATTTTCAAGCTATCTAGAAACCATATTAATTAAAATTCATTTTATTGTACTTCCCATCACACCTTTCTGTAAGATCTCCACACTCCTTGACAATCATATGACGTATTTATTTCTGACAGATTGAAATCCCTCATAATACATTCCTCTAGTAAACCCCTGAGTAATTTTCGTAACGAATCAAGGCACTAACATGACGACATATCCCCCTCCCCCCCCCAAGCCAAAAATGATCTTACAGCGGCAAATTAAAACATTGTTTCAAATGTAATACAAAAATTAAACAGCCGAACTTATTTTACAATTAATTTAATTTTCAAACTATATAGAAACCTTTATTAATTTAAATTCATTTTTTTATACATCCCATCACACTTTTCTGGGAAATCTTCACACTCTTTGAAAGCACATGACGAATGTTTGACAGATTGAAATCCCTCATAATACATCCCTCTACTAAATCCCTGAGTAATTTTCGTAACGAATCAGGGCACTTACGGGCAGGCACTTCAAATCAGCGCACTTCAAGTGTAATATAAAAAATTAAATAGATTAAATTATTTTGCAATTAATTTAATTTTCAAGCTATATAAATGCAATCTATTCAAGCTATACAGAAACCATATTCATTTAAATTCTTTTTATTATATTCCCATCACACCTTTCTGTAAGATCTTCCCACTCCTTGACAATCACATGACACATTTCTGACAGATAACATGACAGATTCGGAAAAATTGCCCCTAAAACTAGAGCCACATTGTTTCAAATTTAATATAAAAATTAAATAAATTAGATTATTTTACAGTTAATTTAATTTTCAAGCTATGTATTAAGAAGTAAGTAGAAGTATTAACTATGTTAATTTAAATTCATTTTATTATACATCCCATCACACCTATCTTAGAAATCTTCACACTCCTTGACAACTACATGATGCATTTCTGACAGATTGAAATCCCTCATAATACAATCCTCTACCAAACCCCTGAGTAATTTTCGTAACGAATCAGGGCACTTACGTGACGACATATCACCCCCAAAGAGTCATAACCCGCAGCGCAATCATCAGAGGATGTGCAGGAAATACTACATACGCATAGATGGTAACAGTGGGAGCCATCTTTTACAATCTGCGAGATTGAACCATTACTTTGAAATTGAGGTCCAATTACCGGAGTGTATATTTCTGCATGGTCCTCGTTAAAACAATATTTAATTCCGATAATGTTTCTCACTTCGAGAGCTGGTCGCTCCTTTCGAGCATATTAATCATAGCATGATGGACGATGAGTGCCATGATTTTGAGTGTTAAATAACACCTATGAACTGCCGTTGCTTTCCCCGGTATTTGATGAATTAATGTTACGGTATAGTTTTGGGAAGTAAGATGGCTCAATTGGGTTTATCTCTAATAGATACATCAAAGTGATCTGGGGGGGAGGGCTGGAAAAGCCTAATTATGTTCAATGAAAAGATACTTTTTCACACAGTTATTGAATACAAAGGAAAAATGATTCATATTTTTTTAAATATATGACTTGAAATTTAAGTTATTTTTCTTTTATATAATGGCTGTATTATTCAAAAATATGTTAGGAAATTTAATTTATAAATATTTAGTAAGATAATATTTGGAATGGTTAAGATTTTTATACAGGTGGATTCCAACATAAAAGAAAATTTTAGGTTTTAAACAAGTGATTAACGTAAGACATAGTGATGTTGTTCACAATATGTAGTGATTAACGTAAGACAAGTGGTATCATTCACTATATGTGGTGATTAATACGGTCATATTGATGTTATTCACTATATGTAGTGTTTAAATGATTAGCCAATTTCAAGTAAATACAAATACAAAATTATGTGTCAGTTTATATTTTTAGAACTTAAAAACCTGTATGTATTAAGTGAGCAGAATATTTTTAAACTATAGATAAAAGCTTAAGAATAAAATACATGCACAACTTAAGGTTATTTATATTTTTATATACAAATTTTGCTTAATATCTTATGTAATAAATTTTCAAATAAGCGTCATAATGATTATAATAATCATATATATACTTTTCGTATATTTTCAAGGCAAATAATACAGCCATTATAATATTTGAAAGTCTGAAATAATAATATATATTTAAAAAATATATAATAATAACAATATAATAATGTTATTATTGTATATTTTTTTAAGTAACCATTTAAAATATGTCAATACTTATATACAATAAAATATGAAACTTATAAAAATTTTATGAGTTTCATTACCATTAGTTTTAATCAGTGTGGAAAAACTATATTTCTAAGATAAACATGCTCATTTTAATATTTTTTAAATTTACATTTTAATAGTTCATTTTAAAATTAGAAATTTTATTCTTCATACATTTTCAAGACAAAGATTGAAAAGATTCAGATGTAATGCAGTTGTTGTATATCTTTCCAAAAAAAAAAGCACTAAACTTACTAGAACTACAATGCGACACAAAAATCTAGAAAATTTCATTCCCTCTACATCACAAAAACAATCTATTTCATGTCTGAGGTAGACGCCTGCATTCTCTCATATTAAACATGAAAAAGAGAATAAAGAGAGAAACTACAATATCCTACAATGTAATGAGAAACTTTACAATCCCTGGATTAAAGAGCTTCGCAGAAAAGTAATACCACGAAAAGATTTGCTTCGATTCTGTTTTGTTGGTGTTATTACACGAACAAAGAATTGTGGAGAGTCTGCCTGTCTTCTCATAGTAGGATAGAAATAGAGTTGACAAAGTTTATGGACATCTTGAAAAACGAACGTGAGGTGAAACCCAGAAAAAAAAAGACTTTTCACAGCTTTTTTTGAATGAATTGCTGAATCTAAATTGTTACTTTCAGATTTATAACATGTCTACATTTTACGAACAATTTAAAGATACCTTCAGCAAAAAAATAGAGATTCATCTGATTTAACTTTGTATAATAAAATGTTTTAAAACTGGAAAAATTATAAAAGATATCATATTGAAAAACTTGCATTTATGATGATATATAAAAATAAAAAATGTATATTTTTTAAAGATAGTATTATTACATTATAAAATTAATGTATTAATATTAATATTTTACTATGCTCTGTGTTAATCTAATATTAACCTTTCACAATTAATATAACTTTTCAAAACATATTAATAATATAAGTTAATATAATTGTTAATAACTTTTATAGTTAAGGATAATTTGCATGATGAGATTTTTGCATTCTGTAAATACAATACGTTAAAGCATCATAATGATTTTAAACAATAAAAACATGTAATGAAATATTAAAAATATAAATGCATATTTTTTAACGATAATATTATTACATTAGAAAATTAATGCAACAGTACTAATATTTTAGTTTGTTCTGTCTTAATCAAATATTAACTTTTCAAAGTTGATATAACTTTTCCTAGCATAAAAATAATAACTTAAGTTACTATAACTGTTAATAACTTTCCATAGTTAAGCATATTTGCATGATGATATTTTTACATTCTGTTAATACAATGCGGTAAAGCATCATAATGATTTGAAATAATAAATTTAATTGTTTGCCATCATATCAAAATCATTGTAGTACATTGATCTAGAAACTATACATATTCAAAATTCATATACTTATCTAGAATTAATAATGTATATGTAAATACATTATTAATGCTATAATTGCTATAATATACATAATAATATGCTTTAAACATATTATTATGTATATAATAATATGTTTTATGTTATTACACGTTATTTTTTAAAATGCATATTTTATTTTATTATTATTCAAAAAGGTTTTCAGAAAGGATGAATAAAGTTGAGTGATTTATTTAATAACTTAATTTAATTTAATGTAAACCTAATTTAACTATAAAAAATGTAAAAAGTATGTCATCCACAAATAAATCCAAAAGTTGTTTTTTATTATTGATAGAAAATAATTGTATTATTTATGCCCTTTGATGATTATGACAAAAATCAAATTTTTTTTTTCAGCATTAAGTCATTGTAAAGCAAATTTAAAATATTCTTACATTTTCTGTTCAACGAACATATGTTGTTTTTTTTAAATTCTCCAATTTTTTTTTTTCCATGCTTTTTCCATTTATTTTTCTTATAAGTGCCATTTAAATTTTTTAGCTAAACTGGTCCTTCCACACCTGAACATAAAAAAAAAACAGAATAACAATTTCCATTTGATGTACAACTTAAACAAATATGCATGAACTTGAAATATCTCCCGATATTAAATTCTATGGAAAAATATATATGAGAAAGTACAAACAAAAACATTGAAAGTGATTCTTATTTATAATACTCTTTAAAATAGCCCCATTTGTGCATGTCAAACACTATCGCCATACCCCTGCCTGGCTCCAATAAATTGTCTCTGCTTGGCATTGAAACTTCACAATTTCGTAATCGCACGTGATACATTCATGGGTTAACCCTCACAAACAGGCCATTTGTTTTCGATGCCCGATTAGCAGCACAAAGGCAACTAAACTCATCTAAAACATCTGAGTCCTCTAAAAACTCACCCTGGGTGTCGAAGAGTCTCTTACGCAGAGCTGTGAAGGGCATGACGAATCTACTTATTCAGATTGGGTAAATATGGGGGAGATACTTTATTCATCGTTTGTGGATTCTTTCCTGGAAGCCCTTTTATGACATATTGGATGACGAGGAGGGTTTTTGCCTTGGCTGCAAATGTCTGACGCCAAGCATCAGCTCTTCTGAATTTGTGACAGGATACAGATGTACGAGTGGGGTATCAACCTCCAGTTGCATATCATGTGTCCTTGATTATAAAAGTTATATAATGCGAGTTTAAAAAATATCTTAAGGATGTTACTTGTGAACAATTTAATTCACTACAGCATAGTTATATGTGCATGTGTAATAAACAGTTTAAAATAATTTTTTAGGGATATACGTTTTTTTTATTATGAAAATTGTTTCTTTGGTTTTTATACATAAAATTTTAAATTAACATTTTAATTTAAATAACAATAAATAGAACAGTATTCGCAAATGCTGATCTACTTTAAAATTTTATCTTTAGTTTTCTTTATAAACTACAAATAAACACAGAAATCTTTGATCAGATTTGACACCATGTATTATGTTCCATTTCATAAGATGGACAAATCCCAAGGTAGTCTTTTGATTTATTTTACTGTAGTGTAGAATGTATAGTTTGGAATAGTGAAGTAGCACAGTACAGGCTATTTGCGCGGCAAGCTGAAAACCTCGAGACATACTGAATTTCTTTATTAATTATTTATTCATTAATTTCTTTATTAATTAGCAAATACCGATTAAAGTAAATCCGTATTTGCAAATACTTTTCAATTTACTTTTATTTAAATTAAAAACTCCATTTCGTGCAAATTATTGGTAATTAATTTTGCAAATATTTAACTGTACGTATCTTTTCTTAAAATTTTTTTTTTTTTTTTTTTGTTTTGGGTATATCGTTAATTTGATTTTCCTAACGAAAAATGGAGACTAGAATGATAAAGTAAATGTATTGTTATATTAAATGTAAACTACAATGATATTTTATAATATATTATTCCAAAATAATTGAAATTCGTATTAATGTCCTAAGAACTTTTCTTGAAACAATGAGAAAAAGTTTGGATTATACGATACATTATGTATTTATCAACTTCTGGTTTTCATATTAGGTATTTGTGAATTGGATTTTGCCAAATGCTTTCCTTAAATTATTATAATTTATTATTTAAATTATAAAAAAAATTAATTTTTTTATGTACTTATTTTATTTTTAAGATAAATTTTTCTAAAAGTAATTTAAAGATAAAATAAAAGCTTACAATCCCAATTGCAGCAATTTTGTATGAAATATAAAATTTCTGTACACAGTCATATTAGCAACTCTTTCATTTCAAATTGCTATAGGTAAATTGTCAATTGTAAAGACTGTTTTTATTGCTCTAAAATGTCATCATCAATACAATACAATTTGTTAAAAGGTTACTTAATCCCATCTTCAATAAAATTTATCAAGCTTATATGCCCAAAAATTATAATAATTAAATCAATATTTAGTTAAATTACGTCATATCCGATTCCTACAGTTAAGGCTATATGAAACTTTTCATTTCATAGCAAAAACAAAGCTTTAAAACAGAATAAGTGAAAACTAATAAATGTAAGCAAAAAAAGAAAGAAATTGAAAGACACCATGACACAAATCATATTCTAAAAAGGTTTTTAAAAATTTATTTAAAATAAAAATTATTTTCAGTTTGTTATTTTTGCATCACAATTAACAAATTATAAGAATTGTAAGAATTATAAATGAATTTATTGCAATATAGATTATTATGTGTAAAGCACATATTTATCGCAAAATGTATTTTAAAATAATTCACCCGTGTATATTGAAGGGCGATTCCGTCGCCACATCTGGAAAGCCCTACTATCCCTAATATCCGGATGATCTACCTTTCGGCTACAGCGCGAGGGCAACAGTCAGGGGCAGGAATCCTATTGTACGGAATAAAATAGGGCGTGCAAAAACCCTAGACCATCGAAAAACCCAGGGAGCCGCTACCCAGGCTCTCTCGGATACACAAGCATTGTGAACGTGTCATCACCAGTCAACTATAGGGTGAAAAACGACACTCTAGGAAGTCCTAGCACTCTCTTTTCTTTTTTTGGGTTTGGGGGAGCGCTCATAACTTCTGGCAACGAAATTAGGAGCCAGGGATGATGGTAAATATCATTGGCCATTAGGGCCGATTTCATGGCCTTTTAGAGCGGTAATGGGCCGAGGAGCCTAAACAGATGAATTTCTGGTTTTCTTCATGGAAGGGGGAAGGTGGTTATTTAATTACTGCTCCACTGACATTGGCGATGGACGCGAGGAGATGTTCTGCTTGTTTATTGCTCAGCATTTGTTCCCTTCTGTCTCTTGATGGAACCAGCATGGGATGAGTAATAATAGCAGCCGGGCTTTTGGAATGAACAGTACGGAGGATATAACCGTATAATAATAGTCTATTGAAGAAACACTATCACTATATGGCTACTTGTCAAAATTTTTTATTACAAAAATATAGTAATTGTATGATCGAATAAAATACTTATACTAGTATAGTATAATATTTTTGGCTTAAATTGTTTGCTAAAAATACAAAAATAATTATCTAAATGATTCATATCTTTTCATTGACATATGATATTAAATGTTCACTCTGACTTACATATAAACTCTTCATAAAAAAAAAAAAAAAACATTTTCATCTTTGATTACTGTCAAGTGAATTTATTTAGTGGGGAATTAAATTTTTCAATTACTTAATAAAAATGCAATATGCATATAGTAATAGTCTATTGAAAGAAAGACTACTACTATATAGCTATTTGTTAAAAGTTTTATTACAAATTACAGTAATTATAAGATCGAATAAAACTAATTATATAATATTTTTGGCATAAACCGTTTCATTTTTGTGTTAAATAATGCGAAAATAGTTATCTAAATTATCCATATTTCTTCTAAAACAAATGGCATTAAATGTTCACTCTGCTTTACATATAAACCCTTCATAAAAAAAAAAAAAAAAAAAACATTGAGTCATCTTTGATTACTGTCAACTCAATTTATTTAGGGGGAATTAAATTTTTCAATGCTTACTTAATAAAGATACTATGCAAATTTTTGACAAATAGCCATATAGTAGTAGTCTATCTTCAATAGACAATTACTATATGGCTACTTGCCAAAAATTTTATTAAAAGTATATAATTGTATGATTAAATAAAAACTAATTATATAATATTTTTGCCATAAATCATTAATTTTTTTGCGCTAAAAATGCAAAAATAATTATCTAAAAAAAATATTGAGTCGTTTTTATTACTGTCAAAATTTATTTAATGGAATTAAAGTTTTCAATAAATAAAGATGCCTTATGCATATAGTAATAGTCTATCGAAGATAGAGATTACTACTATATAATATACTTGTCAAAAGTTATATTACAAAGTATAATAATTGTATGATCGAATAAAACTAATTATATGACTTTTTGCCATACATAGTATTGTTTTTGTGCTAAAAATGGGAAAATAATTATCTAAAGGATCCGTATCTCTTCTAAAAACATATGACAATAAATGTTCACTTTTTTTACATTTATACCTTTTTCATAACAAAACATAGATTCATCTTTGATTACTATCAAGTGGATTGATTTAGTGAGAATTAAATTTTCAACATGTAATACAGATGCTATATTCCCACAAAGAACTAAATATTTAAATCTAAAAATTAAAAAAAAAAATACTAAAAATACTACTCATTTAATTTTCTATATTTATAATGATCTGTATAATATTGAAAATAATTTTCAAAGCAAACATTTAAATTATGTTCAAAATTAAGCATTAATCATTCAAAAATGCATTTCAGAATTAATATTTAATTTTTTTTGTTCGTCTTCAATGGATAACTCAATATGCATGCTTCACTTCAACCCCACAACAAAACATTACAAGAAACATAAAACAATTAAAATTCAAATTAGAATAAAACGATATGGAACATGAACAACTGAAGACAGCTGGCTCATGCATTAATAAAATATGTCGGAGACAAAATAATCTAATCTTTGAAATTCGAAATTAAGCTACCATACCAATCCCTATATGCAAACATGCATCAATAATGTAAAATTTCGTAAAAAAAAATGTTTCAAAGTGATTTTTCACAATACAATTTTCTTCGACTTCACAAACTTTCTAAAAAAGTACTACTGATGAGTAATAATAACAGCGTGGCTTTTGGAAGGAATAGCATGGAGTACTAGACATATTGTACTAGTCTATTGAAGATTATCTGTTTGTAAGTTTTATTACAAAATATAGTAATTATATGATCGAATAAAACTATTATATTTTTTTTTTTTTTTTTTTTGCCTGGATATCATAAAATACGAGATTCCAGCAAATTTACAATTCCTGCAAATATTTCATATCTTACCCTTGTATTTTTTATTATATTAAAATAGTTCCCTGTTTATTAAACTTTTCTTAAGCTATTTTCATAATTAAACTAATTTCTGTTTCGTATTAAACCATATGTTACACTATAGAATTAACGTTTACATGGAAATCAATACTTGACAACGACTAGATGAAATATAAAATCCGACTCAGATGAAATATAAAAACCGTGTACGCCATCCCTATTTGCAAAAGAACATGTTCGAATATCATCCTGCGGCCCCCGACACACGACGCCAACTAAGCAAAAACACTTTTTCACACGCCGATAATCGTCGAGGCTTTTAGCCACTGCAAACCGAGTTTGAAAATGAAATCACACTCTGTTGACTATTTTTATCGCCCCGCATCAGGCTGCGAGTCAGAATTTAAGTTCTCTGTATCACCGGTGAGAAGTGCAGAAAAAAATCCTATAATCCGTGGAAAAGCGCACAATCTGATATTCAGATCTACGTTCGAAACCTGTGATTCCCCTCCCCCTTTGCCACCCTCGAAAAGTGCCTAGCGGCTCTTTTGCTTTACTGAGTGGGAATCGTGTGAGATCTGATCTCTAAGACAAACAAACCCATGGAAATGACTTAATTTGCTTTTTCTCGCTCCAAGCCGAATTTGCATTTTTAAACCTTTAGGCCTTGAGTAACTGCTTGCTTTTCGAAACCTGTGGATATATTGGGCTACGGGATCGGCTTAAAGGTTTTCATGTGGCTTTTTTGTTCTGATAGGAGTGCTTCTTTTTTTTTTTATTCTTATTGGCTGTGAATCAGTTATGCTGAGTTGAGCACTTTTTTTGTTGATGGTTTTTTTGCTGCTGCTTTCACTTTGGACGGTATTTGCCTGCCAAATAACTTAAAAGAAGGAAGCAGAGAGTAAAGTTATATTTCGATGCATAGGAAGCGTAGTTTAATGAAAACGGGCAACATTGCCTAGGGTAGGCTGGCTACAAATGCGGCATTTTAATAGAATGGAGTTTTAGTTTTTACTTTGTGTAGGGTTGGGTTTTGGCTACCTATTTTGAATGCAAACCAGTATTGTATTTTGATGCCATTGAATTTTAAGCATGCATTTGAATTTGTATTACAGGGAAACACTTTACACTAAAACTATTCGGAGAAGTGTTTTATCATCAGTATATTTTTGCTAATTTCTTAACGATTTTCTGAAATAAAAATTGTAATAAAAGGCCTTCACGAAGAATTTACGATGCAATTTTAACAAATGTTTATCTCAAAATTTGGCATAGAAATTAAAAGGAATGAAACATTGTAAATAAAGATATACCACTAATTATTTTATCAAAATCAAATAATTTTTTTTAAATGCATTTGATTAAATACTTTATTAAAGGTTATTTTAAAAAAAAAAGTAGAATCAAATTTAGAAACATTGATTAACTGTTTAAATCTCAAATAAAAACTGTAATAAAGTATTAACAAATTAGTTTCTTCAACAGTTTCTCTTTAAATCTCTGAATTTCTTTTTATAAATTATTTTAAATCATCTGAGTATAGCATAAAGATATATTACTAATCAGCTTTTTCTTACAACATATAATATTTATGTATATTTTTGTATCGACATTTCTTCAACTATTATCATTCAAATATTATCAATATTCTGCATAATAACTTTTTAACCCATTTTATTTTTTATAACTTATTTATTAATTGTATTTCAAATAAATTACAATTCTTTAGTTTAAATTCTTTAATTAATTTTCTCTTAAATTTTAATGTGTTTTAGTTTTTAAAGTTTATTATTCAATATTTTAGAAAACTAAAACTTAGAGATTTTATTATATTAATAGATATAATTAGAAGTTATGATCAGTGTAATTGAACAAACCTCATAATTTCTTTTAAATTAAAAACTTTTTAAACCTGTTAAATATATCGTATAACTTATTTATTTACTTTTATTTAATTTTCTACTTCCAATTTATTTGTTTCTTTTTAATTTTCTCAAATACAAAAATTTAGTTTTATTTCTTATTTATTTTCCTAAATCATATTTATTTTACGAATATTTTTCATAATAAACGGAATTAAAGTCAGTTTTTTAAGTATAATAAGCTGAAATGATTAATTTTTGAAAACGATGAATTTTTGTAATTGGTTTGGTTTGTCGCTTTACTGTCATTTTTTAACACACGTTGGTCTAATTAGACAAGCCAATCGATATCTCCGAGATGAGTAATTATCAAAATTGACATAAATGACAATTTTGTAAATTGTTTTTCAAAATTGTTAATTGATGCAATTTTTAACTATCCATTTCCAATTAACATAACTTAGGTAAGTTACAACTGATTATTAAGTTGCAACTGAGCAAGAAACAATATGATACTTTATAGCTCTGATTCTTTTAGTTAATGATTCTTTACAGCTTCAAGAAAAAAATATATACATGTTGAAAGTAAAATTAATTTTTGTAATAGTCAATTTTTAAATGTCATTACTTAATGATTGATTGCTAAAAGTCCTTTTCCTTCAGACATTCAAATACCCTCTTAAGACATCTAAAATTTAATCAAAATGCAAAAACATTAAATTGCATACATATAATACTTTAAAATATATACTTTAGACAACGAATTCCATAACAAACAAATAAAAATCCAATATATTTTGCTAGCAAAAATGAATCAATTTCAGTTTTAAAAAGCTTAAAGTCGGTCTCATAGAACTGCTTTAATCACAAAAAAAAATAAATAAATAAATAAAATAACAAATATTTAGAACTACCTTAATGTTTATCCTATATTCAGTTTTCTTTCCTACTCTTCAAAGTCTCATTACAACAAGCAAAGCTATTATTCAGGAACCAAGAAATATTTCCACTATTATACTTTGTATTTGCAATTTATATTTTCTAAAAGGGGGGTGTTGTTTGTTTTTTTCCTCGATTACCTTTTCCGACCACGAATGCATTGGAAATTACCATCAGATTTAAAATTCTCCCTTAAGGGGGTACATTTAGAATTATCATGGAAATAATTGTGGAGGGGAAAAGAGGAGCAAGACTCTACACAACACGAAGAAAAGGGAAAAAAAGAAACTATAATAAAATAATATTTACAGGCACCCATGACTTTCAAATTTTTAGGCTTGATTGGGGAAGATTCCTTTTTCCCTTCTCTTGAATTAGAATAAAAGGGAGATAAAAATAAGAAGGGGAGAGAGAAGAAATAGGGAAAAACAATGCACCTTTTTTTTCCCCTCGTGGTATTATTTCGGAATTGGAATCATGCAAAAGAGCTCCAGGAGGATATTTATACATAAATAGCTAGAGGGAAAAGCGTGGGTGGTGTACGGACGCGGGGGTCAATACGGCATCTACTTCATCCATCAGTAGGAAATGTCAACGGGCACGGAAAAGGCGTGACCAATCAGAAGGAGAGTTGGGGGAGGGACCGAAAAGAGTGAGGGAAGGTGGAATTTTCCTCAAGGAGGAGACGGTTTTCGTTTCTCTAATGAGTTCCTTATTTACATACTGTGGAGTCATTAGTCGGGGCTGAAGGAGGATGACAAACTAACCGCCTTGAATAATGGGAGTCTACGATGCAAAATCTTTTTCCTTCTCTTCACGACAATCCCCCTTCGTGGCGGGTTTTTTTTTCCCCTTCCATTCCTGTGGGGGTCGACTGATTTTTTTTCCTTTCCTCCACCTCTTCCTTCTGTTCTTTCTTTCTTCTTTACCCTCCCCTTTAACCACCACCCCTTCTCTCGTGCGTCGGGTGGTTATCATTTTTCAAAAACTTGTCACTTTCGGTTGGTGTGACAGGGCCATCTATATTGGAGAAAGGAGGGAAAAAAATAACCAGTGACAAAAATAAAAAGAAGAGTAAAAAAAAAAAAAAAAAAAAAAAAAAAAATCTGAATAATAATAATAATAAGAGGAGAGAAAAAAAGAGGGCGAAATATGATGTGAAGAATCTGAGGATGGTGGTAGTGAGAGAGAGGGGTGGTGAAGAAATCGGGGAGCTAAAAATCCTGACGATAAAAAAAAAATAGAAAAGAAATGAGAGCCAATGAGGAGCCACAGAGAGAGAACATGTAAGGGGGGTAAAAAAAGGATGGTTGGGGGTGGCTAGAACAATGTGCCCGGGTAAGAGACATTCTCTTTGGTGAAGAAAATTCTGGATTACTGTAAAAACGTTAATTTAAACGCGCATATTGAATGCAGGGATGAGTTACTAGCACCCCTTTGCTAATCAAGGAACTTAGTATCGTGCCCTCTTTCAGTGACAATTGGCATTGTCTGAAGTGTATTGACTGGGATTGTGGCTCATGTAATTACAAACATATTGCCAGAGTTAATGAATGCTCCCCCTTTGGTTTTTTTTTTTTTTCTTTATTATTTTCTCCTTCTTTCTCTCCCATCGTCTGCCTTTTAATTCTCCTTTGTACTATTAAACTGTTTCTCTGTTTCTTCTTTTGAATCTTTCTCAAAAGATTTTTTGGGACCACTTTTATTTATTTTTTTTTTTTTTACTCGGTGTCTCTTTCGTTCGTCTCTTAAAGAAAAAAAAAAAGATTCCTGTTCTTTTTTATGCTTGTTTTCTACTGGATGTCGTTTAGTAAATCAGTTGTGTAATTAATTTGCTTGGCTTTTAAAACTTTTTCATTGTTATTTTTTCTTGTCGAAACTGGTGTTTTTTAGTAGAAGGAAGAGAGTAATTGCTGTTTTCGTCTCGAAAACTTGGGTTTTTAACTTTTTGGATGGTGTTAAATGACTTCGTGTAAATTTCTTTGAATCCTAAATGATCGAAAAGGAGGGTAAATCAGAGCAGGAATTTAGATCTTTTTTGCTTTTTTGTTGCAGTAATTAAACTACTTCTAATCATTATACCATGAGTAAATGAGGGCAAAATCTGTTTAATGATTTTTTTTTTTTTTTGAATGAATGAAAAGAAAAATTAGATATTTTTATTAATGGGACTTTTTTTGTTACATATTTTTATTTGCTTAAAAAATATAACTATTTTTTTTTTTAAATCATCATATTGATGTAAATCAACTAATTCGATGCAACTCATTCGTTTATTTATAGAAATATAAATCAAATAAATATGCATTTAATTTTAATTTTCAAAGAAATTCTTTAAAAATATTTTAGTTTTAATTCTTTTGCAATTCTTTTCTTTTTTCTCTTTTGGTTTCTTTTTAATATATCATAATTTAATAACATTTTTTATTGTGATCGAAATGGAAAATTCTGATTCCATAAAATTAGTTTTAATTAATTTTTACTATATTTTGAATATATTATAAAAATATAAAGTTAAATTTTTTTATTTAAAATTAAAATATTTTTATCTTTTCAAATTTATTGTAGTTTATATTTTCAGGTACAAAAATAGATTCAGTCCGTGATTTTTGTTTGATTAATACTGTAAATGCGTTTTTGTTACACTGTTATCTACTTTGTAAAGAAGCCAACTATAAGGAAAAATTATTTCAACACCGATATCTTTCAACTAAGCAAATTATACACGTGTGATAAAAATGAACTTTAACTTATTTAATAAACAATTGAATAACATTATTTAAATTAAGTTAAGAGTATTAAAAAAAAATTTAACGAGAACATTAAAATAAAAAAAAAAAATTACAAATTACAGACTTTTTTTTTTTTTTAAATTATAAAATAAAAATTTAAGATAAAAATTTTTACGGAAATAAAATACATTATTTTAATCTTGCCTTAAACATTAACTGTCAAATAAAATAATTATGATACAAATAATTAAAAATATTAATCTAATTAAAATTAATATTAAATAACGTAAAATATTACAATAATATTAAATAATATTAATTACAAAATATTATATAATTAATATTAAATAATTATTAAAACATTTAGATTAAAATAAATAAAGTAATAAAATTGAGATTTATTGTTATATACTTAAAGCCCTAAAATATATTTCAACAGTGCCTTTACATTGTCTATAAATCAAAATTTTTTGGACTTAAGTAGCTAAAGAAAAATATATCAGATTACAAAAACCTATTATGGAATACTTTTTTCCCTCTACTAAATAATTTAACTAAAAATTAATATTAAATAATATAAAATATTGTAATAATAAAATAATAATATATATATAAATTAAAATATAAAATATTATATAATTAATATTAAAAATGATAACTAAAATTTTAGATTTTATTTTAATAATTAAAAGCAATAAAACTAAGATTTATTTTTATGTACTTAAAGTACTAAAATAAATTTGGACAATGCCTTTTCATTTTATTTCTTTCTATAGTATAAATCGTACTTTGGACTTAAGTAGCTAAAGAAAAGTATATCAGATTACAAAACCTATTATGGAATTCTTTTTTTTCCGCTACTGAATAAGAAGAAGAGAGGGAGGGGGCTAAAAAATGGATGCTCCAGAAGTACCAACAAAAGACCACTGGGGGTCAGCACTGTACCAAATGCGGAAAGGAGACGGGGGTAGCGAATATGGAATGTTTATACGGTACAGAAATCCTCCACTGTCCATCATACACAAAAAGACAGAAAAGGAAAAAAGCGGCAGAGATGATCCCGGCAGGTCTGTTGGACATGGCGGATCTCTACAGGACGGTTCGCAATCCTCCGTATAAATAAAAAGTCGTGTTTCACAATGCGCTACATCTTGGCAGGCGTTCCTATCAGCTGGAGAAATATATGACCCGGCATAATCCTATCTATCATAGTGCCCGGGGTGTGAACACCTCATACGAATGCCAGGTTTGTGTTTTTACGTGTAGATTCTTATCGGGGAGGTTTTCTGGACCTGGTCCAAAGGTCGCCATTTCAGAACACTGTGAGAAGTAGATGGCAAAGGAGATTTCAAACTGTGTTTCGGGATAAAATAAAATATTCTTATTTATTCAAGTAGAAGATTTTTAAACAATAAGCAAAAAGATTACATTTAAATTAATATAATATTTTTAAAAATATATACTCGTCTATATCATAATGAAATCATAAAATTAATAAAAACTTATTTATTAGATGATTTAAGAAGATTAGAATTGGTTTATGAATTCTGTATTCTTCTTACAGTTACTTCTATATTTACTTACAATGTTCTGCAATGGCAACCAGGTAGATGGCAAAGAAGATTTCAAACTATGCTGCAGGATAAAATAAAATATATGTAAAAGGAATTTATTCTTGTTTATTCAAGCAGATGATTTTTAAACAATAAGCAAAAATATTACATTTAAATTAATATAATATTTTTAAAAATATATATATCATAATGAATCCATAAAATTAATTAAACTTATTTATTAGATGAATTAAAAGATTAGGAATTGGTTTATGAATTCTGTATTCTAAAGAAGTGCCTTTTTTTGAGAGATTCATATGCAATAAACAATAAAAGTTTATGTTATGTTTAAACAATGTTTATTTATTCTTTATTATGTCGTTCTGGCTATAAAAGTTGAGATAATTAAACAGAAAAATTGAGCATTTTTAGATAGATTTTACATTTTATGTTCAAACAAATGTTTTTGAAATTAAATCTGCAATTGAAAATGCAAAATTATTAATCCAGCTTGGAAATTTTTATTATTGGTGATTATTAAAAAGTAAATAAAGAATAAGTTTGTAAATCTAATGTGTAAAATTGCTGATTAATTAAAGTTCGTTATTTTTCAGTTAAAATGTTGGAAAGGTTGGAGTAAAATTTAAATATATACGAAAAACGTTGTTGGACAATTTTCAGAAGTTATGTCTTTTTGGTTTAGAACTCATCAATTACAAAGTATTTTTGCTTAATGTAGCTTTTCATTATAAAAATATGAATTAACACATTAGTTTAAAAATAAAAGATGTAACATTCAAAATAAAATCAATGAAAATAGCTATTTTTATGTTTCTTCTTGATACGATAACTTCTCGAGTAACGATTTTTCTTGACATTTTTATTTATTACCTGTTTAATGGATTTAGAATTTGTAAGTTAAGTAAAATAATTTTTAGATATTTGGCTAGAAAACGATTATTGTTTATTGCATATAAATCTTTCAAAAGACTATTCTTCAGAATACATAATTCATAAGCCAATGCCTAATTGTTTTAAGTCATCTAATAAATAAGTTTTGGTAATTATATGAATTCGTTAGGATATAAACGAGTGTGTATTTTAAAAAATATTATATTAACTGAAATGCAATAATTTTTGCTTCTTGTTTAAAATATTTTTGCTTGAGTAATGAAGGTTAATAACTTTAAAACAACTGTGAATTTTTAAATGAACGCTAAAATAAATGTTACACTAAATGTTTTTTCATTGTTTTTTCAATTGATGATTTTTATTATTAATGATTAATGTTTTATTATATGTCAATTAATGATTTTATTACATGCCAATTAATGATTTTATTATATGTCAATCAAGGATTTTATTGCATGCCAATTAATGATTTTATCATATGACAATTAAGGATTACATTTACTGTTTTTATTAATATTATTAAAACGAAATTATTAATTAAAAAAATTACAACTAATTATTGAATATCTTATTTCTCGGAGTTTTATTTAATTAGTAGATAATGTTTTTAAAATATTTAATCCACGTTCGTCGAATTTATTATGTAGAAATAATAACGCTCATTAGTTGATTAAAGTATAAAACCTTTTATGAAATTATTATGAATTATTTTATGAAGCACACAAAAAGTTAAGAAAAGAAAATCTACCAACCTTAAAATTCCTTTGACATTCACTATAGGTCCTCGTTCCTAGTGGTCAAACAGGAGGACACAGCGAGCTTGGCAAAGCCTTATAGCCTTAGGTACAACTGCTCTTACCATCCTTTACACCAGAGAAATATCTCCAAATGGGATTCAGGGTTTCATCATAAATTTCTCGACTCGGATGCTTTATGGACAATGACAGCACTTTCTACTACAAGTGCTTCTTCTGCCTCGCACCTTAATCTGGATCAGATCGGCAGCGGATTCGATGAATCCATTTGAGTGCACTTTACACACTATACAGCTCTGCTGGACGGATTACGAGGGACTAGGCGATGGCAATATTTCGTCCACTGGTACAGAAAAACAATAGGGAGGAAAGTCGCGACAGGTATTTCCATTGATATAATAGAAAGTGGAGTTATGCCTTTCGACACTTACTTGGCGGAGTATTTTATACCATTGGCATCGAAAGCTTGCAAGAGAAAATTTCTTTTGGTTTTCTTCCATATTCGAAAATTTGCTTTCGTTGTTTGGCATCCTATGTTTTCATGAAATGTTTTTAATGTTTATGTTTCTAACTATAGATAAATGTTTACTTTTTATGAGTGTAATTTGCCAAACCATGCTACACTTCATACGGAATTGCAAAATATTAGCTAAAACAATTGTTCAATGCAATATATTAAATAAAGCATTAAGAAATTTTTTGAATATTAAAATTAGTTTTTTATATGCCATTAAATATGAAATATATTTCGTTGATAATTGTAGAATCGCTATTTGTTATTTAAATATTGAATCAAGTTAACTGTTAATTTTTAATTTTTTTTCTCCTCGCAAGAGGAGTTTTGTAAAATCTTCTTGTTTTCTTGTAAAAACCATACAAATGTAGCTTTTTTTCCTTCGAAAGCTGGATATATACATATATTTCTTTCATATATACATATACACATATTTTCTTTCATATATACATATATTTCTTTCATATTTGGTGATCTGCTTTTGATATTTTGCATCCTATTTCAGTTAAATGTTTTTAACGTTTATGTTTCTAACTATAGATAAATGTTTACTTCTTATGGAAGTAATTACCAAAACATACCACACTTCATACGGAATTGGTTCAATGCAACATTTTAAATATAACCTTAAGATTTTTTTGAATATTAAAATTGATTATGTCATAAAGTATGAAATATATTTCAAGGAAAATTGTAGAGCTGCTATTTTTTTTTTAATTCCAATATAGAAATAAGTTAATTGTACATTTTTAATTTGTTCTTCCAGGAAAAGGATCTTTGTAAAATCTTCTTGTTTCCTTATAAAAATCATAAAAATTCTTGCTTTTTCCACTAAAAGCTGGATATATATACATAGGTATATATTTCTTTCATATTTGGAAATCAGCTTTGATATTTTGCATCCTATATTTCCATGAAATGCTACTAATGTTTATGTTTACAATTTTAGATAAATGTTTAATTTATATGGAAATAATTGACAAACCATGCTACACTTCAATACAATATTTTACATAAAACACTAAGAAATTTTTTCAATATTAAAACTAGTCTTCTTTGTTATAAAGTAATTGTAGAGTCGCTATTTTTTTATTCCAATACGGAATCAAATTAATTATAATTTGTGTTTTTTTTTCCCAACAAGAGGATATTTGTAAAATCTTATTGTTTTCTTGTAAAATCAAAAATATATTTTGTTTTTTTGTGATTTTAAAAATAATATATATATATATATATATATATTTCACAACTGGGTTGTGTTTTACAAAAATAATAAATAATAACACAAAAATTTATGTTATGTGATTAAAGTCTTCCTTTTTTAAGATATAAATGCAATACATTAAATACTTTAGAATCCTTATTTGTTTACCTAGTTATAGTCATGTCGATAAAAAACAATGCAAACAAACGAAAATTTGCTTTTTAAAGCAATAATAATGCATAGGACAATTTAGTAAAATGTAACGAGATGTCATTTTACATATTAGAAATACCACAAAGACTTTTGTGGCAGTGAAAAATCACAGGAATAAAAATCGCATACGTGATACCATTTTTTTCCAAGTCAAATTTAACATGGAAGGCAGTTGTAGATTTCAACATTCTCTTAATTTTAATCGATCTAAAACATTACAAATTTCCATTCATATTTTAATAGCTTGAAAAAATTAGCCATTTCATGATTTATTAAAGAAATTCTCCAAAATTTATTTTATTCCAAGTAAACCGTTGCCATATTTAGAAGACGTTTACCAACAATTGCATGGAACACCAAAATGATGGTCATTTAGCATCATTTTTTTAAAAATAGGCTTTAGCTGTAATTTAACGTAATTAAAAATTACCCACAACAACACAACATTTATTTAAAAACAAGCATTTATTATAAATTTGAAAACAAGCATAAGCATTAATTATTTGAAAAAAGCAATAATAATGTTATTAAATAAGCATTTATTTATTTGAAAAATAATAAAAAATACTAAATAAGCATTTATTTATTTGAAAAATAATAAAAATACTAAATAAGTATTTATTTATTTGAAAAATAATAATATTGAATAAGCATTTATTTATTTCAAAAATAATAATAAAATTAAATAAACATTTATTTATTTAAAAACAAGCATTTATTTTAAAATTAGCATTTATTATGAATTTGTAAACAAGCATAAGCATTAATTATTTGAATAATAATTAAATTATAAAATAAGCATTTATTTATTTGAAAAATAATAATATTATTTAATAAGCATTTATTTATTTGAAAACAAGTATTTATTTAAAATAAAAAAAAAAAATATTGCAATATTTAGAAGATTTATTATGATTCTATGGAGTCTTATTATGATTTAATAATTCTTTGAAGTCTTATTGTGACTTAATCATTCTTTGAAGTCTGATTATGATTTATTTTTCCAATATAAGTATAGGTAATAAACATGATTTTTAAAATCTTTTCAGTCGAGTTTCCTCAATCTGAAAAAAAAAACCATTGCAAAGCGGAACTGAAACAAAGAAAGAAAAGGAAATTTCCGAATTATACAGTGAATCAATTTTTCTTTCGTAGTTACGAATAACATCTGCTGAGGTCAAGTTGGATTTACAGAACTTAAGATACTTCATGATCCACCTTCGCCGCATTGTTAGCCTCGCTGTACAAAAACACCTCAAGTCAATATTGGAAATTCTCTAAACAAGAAGCCGCATATAATTTCCCGTGGGTCTTGTATTACGTGAATAACATAAGTTACTACGTTTTCCAAATGGACTCAGAATTTCAAAATTCCATGGTGAGTTCTGAGTTTTTCTTGTCGAACACAATGGAACACATCCAACTCTCGGCCCTTTTTCAATGTCTATCTGTCTAAGGAAAATAAATAGGTTTCATGTCCTTTGGGAAATGACATTTCGATAAAAGTCTAGAGGAACTGTTTTTCTCTTTGAACTTCATTGAGAAGATGTAAAATTTGAGGGGGAGGGAGAGTGGGTTTTTTTTTTTTAAATAGACTCTCCATCGAAAAAATTGCTATTTCAAAAGTTCCTTACAGCCATCAGTAATGTGTTATTGAAATAGCTTATTTCTTTATGGACTTTTTCCAGTCATGTTGAAATGAATTATTTTGTAAAACATTTATAAAATTTTTGTCCATATATAATATCGTCCTTTACTTTGAAATAATTACTAAATTTTGGTTTAAAATAATTTATCCTTTAAAATAATAAACACCAAATTCTGACTTAATAATTTATGCTATAAAATAATTGATAGTAAATGATTTAAAATAATTTATACTTTTAAATAATTAATATTAAATTTTGATTTAAAATGTAATTTATACTTTAAATTAATTAATGCTAAATTTTGTTTTAAAATAATTTATACATTAAAATAATTAATGCTAAATTTTGATTTAAAATAATTTATACTTTAAAATAATTAATATTAATTTTTATTTAAAATAAATAATTGATACTAAATTTTTATTTAAGATAATTTGTACTTTAAAAAATGATATTAAATAATTAATAATAATTAACCCTAAAATTTGTATTACACCAAAAGTTCATATTTGATGAGTTAAAATTCATTAGTTAATTAATTATACTATAAATTTTAGTTATTTTGAAACACATTTAAAAAGATATCTGAAATTAATGCTTCAGTTAATGTAAAGTTTAAGAATAAATAATAAATTAATTTCAGCTATTTTATGTATTAGTATAAATTTTATTTTATTTTAATTTATAAATTTAAAAAAAATATTTCTCTATGGTAATATGATGTTAGATAGGGGCCTAATGGCCGAGTGGCTAGCGCTCTGGCACTCGGTACCACAGGTTTCGGGTTCGAGTCCCGATGGTGCCGTGGATGTTTGTAGTGGTTCGAATCCACTTTAAACCGTAGGTCCCGGTCCTAATAGGATCGTAGAGCGTTGCGGGGACATTCCTACTCCGCGTCCGTATCTTCAAGCTGCACGCGCCCCCTGGGTAATGCAAAGTGAGTAACGTCTGTGCATCGCTTGCCTTAAGGCATCAAGACCAAGCTGTCTATGTGTTTTCCAGCTGGATTAGAACACCAAAAAAAAAAAAATATGATTTTAGATCTGGAGGACTTGAAGATACTTAGTATTACTAAGTGGAAAAAAAGGACAAATAGTCGTGTGGAATTGCAAAAAATCATGAAGGAGATCAGGATAATTCAAGGGCTGTAGCACCAATGATGATAATGAAACACTTCTGATGCTAAATTAAATGCCATTTATTATATTTTTCATAAATTGAATAATTCTTTAAATATTATATACTGACTTTATATTCTTATATATAATCAATCTATGTTACAACTTATCTAAGCTGTTGATTATTTTTAATGGTACATTTTAACACAAATCTAAATTTTTATTCTTAATATTTCATAAATCTAATGTAAATTATTTCACATACTTTTGGATGGTAAAAATTTTAGATACTTATTTAATCAATTTATTATTCATCAGTCATTAACTTCAGTTATTTATTTATTTTTAAATTTAATTCACATATTTGAACTGCTTTTATAAAAAATTATTAAATTTTGTAAAATAGTTGTTTTCGTCATACTTTTTATATGCATAAAATAGGGACATTATGCCGATAAAATGATCTATATTTAGTGCATTCAGAATAAATATTTTATTGCTCACAAGATTTCGTTTATGTTTAAATATAAGTAAAGAATCATAAATTTTTAATTTTAAATTCAATTGACTTAAGAGTTTGAACAAGTACAATAAAATTGCAAATGAAGAAGTCTCCGAAATAAATTCTTTATTTTGAACTTTTATTTCCTTTCAATATGTCTGGCTTTTAAATTGCTCGAAAAGCATCAATTGAAAATCTCATATTTATTGAAAGGGAGAAAAGGCTACTGAAATAATCTCTTAACATTTGTCGCCTTTTGACACGCTTATTTTCTAAATAAAAACCTATCACTTTGAACCGTAAATAACTTTAGGTTGACAAGTGCTTGAAGACATTCGCAAATATCCTTTTCCATTCTACCGAAAACAAACACGATATTAAAAAGGGGAAAAGGAATGATGCGCTTCCTTTTGACGGAACTTTTATTGAAAATAAATTAGAGGCGAGGAAAACGCATTGCCATAAAACATTTTGACGCAAGAATCTATGACGCTTTATGACGAGTACTTCAATTTAAATTTCGATTTCTTGTGATTGGGGGCTAAAAGATGAAAGGGAAAAATATAGTGAAGGCAATAGGCAGATGCCATCGTTGCCAAAAAGTTATTATAATGATAAAAAAAAAAAAAAAAGGAAAAGAAAGGGAGATACGTCTCGGTGCCAATATCAAAATTGAAATAAAAGGTATCCAGTGAAAGTAACGAAAATTGATAAAAGAAGAAAAGGGTAGGAGAGGATTCATTTTAAGAATATAAAGTCATAAAACAATCAGTTTTCGATTTTTCATCTAAGGGTGACAGTCTTGTGGAAAAAAAAAAAAAGGAATAAAGCATCAAGAAGAAGAAGACACTTTATAAATCCATTCCCTACCCCCTTTTTATTTTATTCCCTTTTGTTTCAATTCCGGAATATCCTTATATTTGTCGTCAGTGGGTAGTACTAAGACATAATAATGAGACACAATAGAACTTACAGATTAAAGGCACCTATCAAGGCAGTGCTGAGACAGAGAAAGAGAGTAGGGTGTCGTATATATATAAATTTCTGGAATGAGATAACGGGAATACGACGGCCATTAAAAAAAGCAAGCGTTAAAATGGCGTCATCATCGTAGATAAAGGACTCGCTAAGAATTAAACGGCCGTTTCTAAGGAAATCTACATTTCTAAATAACGACATTCTGCCCGTTTTAAGCTTCACAGTCTGGTTGCTCGGATCTATCTATCAATGTTTGTCCAAGAGAGAAAAGCGGAGACTTAAGTACCTTGAGATTTGGGCTTTGAAATGGGGGTGGTGGGAGGAGTGGACGGTTAGATATAAAGAGTCGTAGATGAAGAAGGGGGGTCGAGGGGTGGGGGGTTGGATTATTTTAAAGGAGGAAAAGTTGGAACTAGATGGAAGAAGGGGGAGGGGTTGAGTAAGTGGTTATTTTTGTCTGGAAAGGTAGTGGAGGGCTTTAAAATAAATGGAAAGTGGTCGGGCTGGCTATCGACAATCGATGTCGACCTGCCTGCTTTGCCATTAGTAATGATTTGGTGTGGGGAAAGAGTGGAGGGTAACTTTGATAATTTAAGCGTCGATTTTGGACCAATGATGACTTTTTTAGGAAAGAATCAAGAAAGTCTTTCTAGATTTCCGAGACATTCGTTCCATGTCTTAGATTAGCTGTTCCGATAAGAAGGATAAGTTGTGTTCAGAGGGAATTCAACTTAACGGCTTCCATCCATTTTCTGCCTAGAGCTTTCTGCCCTATCTCTAAATAGTTAGTTCGTTAATCAGTTCAAGTATCTTTTGTATTTTTATTGCTTAATTTATTTGTTCTGTAATTAAATAGCAAGATCAATGGTTGCTGTGAAATTTTAGTCAATTGGAGATAAAATGCGTAATCCTTAACATTCATTGTTGAATTAATTGTTCTAGCATAAAAAGAAGATGAAATCCACTAGAAAATTTTCAATTTGTCATTCTACATACTACACTAAACATAAATTAACAACAAAAAAAAAACTATATTTTTATATGAACATTCATAATAAAACAATTTATTAAACTTGAAGTGTGTGGATTTTCTTTTGTGTAATTTTCTACTACGTTTCTTGAAAAACAAAGGGACATGGCGTAATTTTTTACCTTATCATGCAGCAGAAGTTAATTACAGATCTGCATCTGCAGGAGCATTAACTACAAAAATAATCAACAACAAAAATTTTAATATAATCACAGTTTTCTTATTAACTAAACTCTCCATTAATTATAGCATTCAATCAGTTTTTTTTTTTTTTAGTTTGTTTAACTGTATATTGAATTAATATGTACAAAACGTATTTTATTCCCATGAGTTGTGATGATGTGTTGTTGAAAGTCAAAGATTTTCAAAATTTATGTAAAATTGCAATTTTCCAGGAAATATTAATTCAATTTTCCATCTTACAATGATTAAAAATTCTGGAACACAAATATTTGCCTAGTTTTTTATAAATTGTGGTATTTGATGCAAGCACATTTTGTATATGCTATGAAAATTAATATAAAGACCACATCATGCTCTCAAATGATTACAATTCACAATAATCTTATAAAAATAAAATAATTCATTATTAATGTAAATGGTCTTAAAATTATATAGTAATTTCAATGTAAAACGCAGGAATGTATTACACGATTTTAAATTGCAGAAATACTTTATAAAATGTTCTTCATCTGAATGAATTATCATTACAATGTCTATTATATTTTCTGTGCCGCACGAATTTAAATATCTATTGTATATCTAAATATTTTAATTACATATAATTGAATTTCATATACGTCATGTAATCCTTCATGATCGTTTTAAATTTCTAAAAATTTATGAATGACTAAAATAAGTTACGAAAGATATTTTAATTACAATTCGTCGAATAATTTTTGCTAAAAAAGAAGTGTTTGAGAATTTATTGACGAATACAGTTAAATGTTTTAATTAACACTAAAAATAAATACTTCATATAAAAATTCATTACCTATTATTATATTACCCCATCAAAAATGAAATTAAATACTCAATGGCTCATAGCTTTATAAAATAATACATCAGATAATAATTAATTATTGGAAATAAAAATATATAATGATTGAAAATATTTTTGTTTCATAATCCTATGATGTAAACATCAAAATAATTGCATATTATGCATTTTTATTATTACTCAAATCCAGTAGTTGCTATGGTACTAAAGCAAAATTTCCATGCTTCAAGAGCTTAATACTACCTCACCATTTCTCCATCTGCCTTAACGAATGTAGTTAAATGTTTCAATTATAGCTAAAAATAAATGTTTCATATACAAATTCATTGCCTCTGATTACTTTCCGCATCAAGAAACGAAATTAAATTCTCAATGGTTTATGGATTTATTAATAAGACATCAAATAATAATTAATTATTGGAAATAAAAAATTATAGAAATTTAAAATATTTTTTATTTCAAAATCCTTTGATGTAAACATCAAGATATTTATATATCATTTGTTTTTATTATTATTATTTAACGCCACTAGTTGCTGGGATGCCAAAGCAAAACCTCCATGCTTCAAGAGCTTAATTCTGCCTCACCATCTTTCCATCTGCCTTAACGAATATAGTTAAATCTTTATAAATAAATGTTTCATATACAAATTCATTACCTATGACTATATTGGCCCATCAAAAGGAAATTAAATTTTCAGTGGTTTATAAGTTCATTAATAAGATATAAGATAATAATTAATTATTGGAAATAAAAAATATAGGGATTGAAAATATTTTTGTTTTCTAATCCTATGATGTAAACATCAAAATAATTATATACTATGCATTTTTATTATTATTCAACACCGCTAGTTGCTATGATACCAAAAAGCAGAATCTCCATTCTTCAAGAGCTTAATTATGCCTCACCATCTCTCCATCTGCATTGACGAATGTATTTAAATGTTTTAATTATCGCTAAAATAAGGTTTCACATAAAAATTCATTGCCTATGATTATATTATCCCACTAAGAAATGAAATTAAATTTTCAAATAAGATATCTGAAAATAATTAATTATTGGAAATTAAAAATTATAGATATTGAAAATATTTTTGTTTCATAATCCTATGATGTAAACATCAAAATAATTACATATCATGCATTTTTATTATTATTCAACTCCACTAGTTGCTATGATACCAAAGCAAAACCTCCATGCTTCAAGAGCTTAATTCTGCCTCGCCATCTCATAGCAGAAGATATTTCATCGTGTGATAATGCATCCACTCCCTTCCTTTAAAAAGAAGAACAATGTTCCTGATGTATACAGGAGTTATCCCCACAGGAGGGACTGTTTCTGAATTTTATTTTATTTGATGACTAACGAGTGCGGTTGACGAGGGATTGTGTTGTCGAAAGGGATGGTCGCCTGCTTAAGCCCTGATTTTTCCGCCTGACAGAAAACCAGGGTTTTTGTTTTTCACGACCAGGGGCTTAGTTGTGCATGAAAAATTCATACCTGAGCACTGAGAGTGTCTGAGAAGAACAAGACAAATTCCTTATAAGATCGCATTTTTGACATAAAAGTATCATCTCATTGTAAATAAAACTGAATTACCAGAGGAGTAGATGGAAGATACATAGTGTAAATGTAACATTTTTACGAAGAAACTTTAAATGCAATCTGTATATATAGTTACTATTAGTGAAATATAGCGATTATTTGTAATTATTTTTATTAATTAATTGTTTTTAATAATTAGTAATAGCCAAACTATCCAGTTCTCAATAAAGGGAACATAATGTATTAAATTATGTGGCTCAATATATCTAGATATGATTAAGTGTGATGGCTCATAATTTATTATAAAATTTTTTAAAAATGCAATCAGTATCTGTAATTACTATTAGTGCATTTTAGCTATTATTTGTAAATATTTTTATTTATTATTATTAATTGATTGTTTTTAATAATTAGTAATATCCAAACTATGTAGTTCTCAATAGATGGCACATAATTTATTAATAATGAGGCTCAATATATCTAATGGATATGATTATGATGGCTAATGCATTCTAGTTTTTATTTGTAAATATTTTTATTAATTATTATATAATTAGTAATTAATAATAATTAAACTGTATAGTTCACATTAGATGGCTGATAATTTATTAACAGCATTTTAGATTGACAATTTCAAGGAAATCGAAATTTTTGCATGAGCACTTTTATGTGTTTCCTTATCGAATTGATATGAAATCGTTTTCTTAATTAAATTATTTAATGAAAATACAATAAAGATTTCTAGCAAAGTAAATTAAACTATTCACCTGCAGTACTAGGGGCTTAGTTGTGCATGACAAATTTATACCAGAGTACTGAGAGGAACAAGACAAATTTCTTATAAGATCACATTTTTGACATAAAATATCATCGCATTGTAAATAAAATTGAATTACAGAGTAGAAGATGGAAGATACAGAGTGCAAAGTGACATTGATGATATTTTCATTATGACATTTAAAAATACAGTCAGTATCTATAATTACTATTAATAATATTATATCATTAATTAAATAGTAATTATTTTTATTAATTATTATTTAATTAATGATGCTAATTTTTAATAATTAATAATAATTAAACTTTCTAGTTCTCAATATCATCATCATCATTGGCGCAACAGTCTCATAGTGGGCCAAGGCCGTCTACATACTGGCAGATTTCGAGACAGGAAATGTTTTATTTTTCAAGGAATAGGATTGTTAGCCGTAAGCCCTAAGCTCTACAGTCATATTAGTGATATTAGTGATATCATAATAAATGTAGCAATCAAAGTCATACATTATTCTGTTGAGAAAATAGTGTGAATTAGACAATCCTGAAATCACTATATTGTCAATAAATTTAGATCATTGTTTTTCTGAAATACTATTCTATATCGTTAATAAAATGAAGATTGAATACGATGTAAACAGATAGATATTTAAGCAGTTTTTAAACGTTTCATGTGTTAGGATTATTAAAAAAATGCAATAATATTAATAGCACTAATCGAGATAATCGGGTGGATTATTAATTTTCCTCCATTTTCCAGCAGGCATATATCAGTGATACAATAATAACTGTAGCAAGCAAATCCATATATTACTTAACTGAGAAGATGAAACACAACATTGATATCATATATATTCATTGCTAAATAAATGATTGTATTAAAATTAAATGAATTATTGTATCTACCACCTTGATATCACTTCTTTTGAAAAATTATAATGCAGAAATGCTAATGGCTATTTTTCATATTTATTTTACCCCCTACTTCTCAATAGATGGCTCATAATTTATTAGCAGCACTTTAGATTAACAATTCCACCGAAATCAAAATTTCTGCTTGAGCATTTTTTATGAGTTCCCTTATTGAATTATAAAATTGCTTTCTTAATTAACTTAATATTAATTCATTATGAAAATAAAATAAAGATTTCGAAACAAAGTTTATTAAACTGTTCACCTGCAGTACTTCAGGCTGTTTCACATCTAAAAGAAAAAAGATAATTTGTGACATTTTGAATAAATTTAATTTGTGTCCCATTACCAGATGCATAACCAAATCACCCTTCCAAACTCGCAAAACATCTCTCTTTCCATTTATTCACCCTCCGTTTTCGATCGAGTTAAGCCAAAATATATTATCGAACCTCTTCCACCCTCTCAGTAGCGTTAAATTCATCAAGTTTTTGTCACCTTTCACACATCCCCAACTCATTCGAATTTCATATGGACCTCATGCACGACAGCCGCTAGCTGCATCGGTCCGCCAACAGATAAAAGGAATCGAACCTCGTTCGGAAAAACCATGTCAGGGGTGTACCATCCTAAACTGGGAAAGTCTGGGGAGAGAGCACCCTCTTTAATCTGCTTATTTTAATTAAGTGACAGCTATGGCTGTGAAATGCGTGCTCTCTGGCCGACGTTTTCATCTCGTTAGCTTAAGGGGGCGAGGGGGGCGCTATATTAGTGGATTGGTGAAGTGCAAAAGTTAATCCGAGGTAGGATGGGACAGAAGGGGATAAAAGGTTCGGAGTTAGCAGACGGTGGGTAAACTACAGTGGTATAAATATTGTGCTACAACTTCTGCAGTTTTTGCTACATTTAACATCACCAAACTATGCGTCTTTCTGAAAGCATTGTTTACCCATTAGATAATTTTTCATATGATTATTATTAGAAATCATTTATAAAGCACTAATAATTTACGAAATCATATTAGATTCTCTGCATAATTAAATAGTCATTTATAAACATAGACCCACATCAAATGGTAAATTCAATTCACTATGTATACCACGAACAGTCCACCGTTGATTGATTAGGTCAAAACAGTGGCTTCAAGAGGACTTTTAAGGGTTACTTACCCACATTTGTGTGTCGTATGGAAGAAATTTTACCAGGCAGTTTGACTATAGATGTGAGAAACCTTTAAACATATTTACACATCTCCCTACATATCTACTCATCTTTACATTTTTTATCTCCCCTTTATGAAAATAGTGACTACAACGATGTCGTCAGCGGATCCAAATTCCCCCCCAATACCTGCTTACTAAATGCGCGCTTTTCTTCTACCCCACAAGTTGCGCTCTACAATATATTAGAAGAAAAACTTATTTTTAATCCATTAAAAATTTTCATAAAACGTTCTAACTCAGACTGTATGATATTTAAAAAATGAATATTCAATAAGGTGAAAAAATGCATCCTAAATTGTTTTTCGATAACCTCATAGCATTTCTATTGTATTCAGGAATATTCTTTATTATTAAGTAATAAAGAATATTCCTGAAGAAATTATCTAATTTTTTCATCTTATTCATTATTTTTTTTTATCTTATTCATTAAAACCAATATTTAGTCAAAGCTTCATTGCATCGAAGAGCATTTATGAATGCTATAATACATTTCTTGTCCATTATAAAAGTTTAAAAATAGCTTTATATTTATTAATTAGAAATTTTATAAATAAGTGAAAGCCACTGACGAATTTTCTTTTATCATGTGAAAAAGATGGATTTTTTTTCCAAAATTGAATGCTTTGTATAAATTACAATGTTTATTTCATGGTTAATCCGACAGACAGTCCAATTTTAATGGCGTTTAGTACCGAGAATTTTTTCCCCACAACATCGATAATGAAAAAACTTTTAATATACCCTACTTGGCAGTATGCCATAGTGTTATGAATTTTCATTGTGCATGCTGCAGTGTTATTTTCTTCTTCTTCTTCAATGATGCACTAGTCCCATGGTGGACCAAAGCGATCTGCCTACTGGCAGATAATACCATTTCTAATGTTACAAATTTAAAAAAAATAATAATTATATATCATATATTTATCCTTTTTTTTTTTTTGTCATTTGCACTATTTAACAAACATAATTTCCTGTTCATACATAATCATGAAAAAGAAACTTATTTTATTTAAGAATTAATATAGTTACAGGTAGAAAATAAATATTTATACAATAATAATCAGCATAAAAGTGAAATTAAAAACTATTTTAATTTATTGAAACATAATTAATTTCGCTATATTTTTAATTTATTGAAGCAGAATTAATTTCGCTATATTTTTAAGTTATTGAAACAGAATTAATTACCCTGTATTTTAAATATAACAACAACATTCATTACTGATAACAAACTTGTTTTCTTAATGCAATTAAAAACAGGAAAAAAAATGAATAAGGAGGAAATTATTTAATGATAAAAAATACAGGAAAAAAAGGAATAATATTTATAATAAACATTCTAAGGTTGACATTTAAAAGAGGTTCGAATCTCTTTTTTCCATCTCTTCACACCCAGTGAGAGGGCTTTACAATTTATAGATTTATTCTATATAGAAGCAGAATCTTTCAATTCAATACCACATACCAGATTTCAAACAAAGTGTTTTTATCCAGAAATCAACGCATTACCCCTTAAACAACTCCGAGAAATGTAAAATCAATCTTTCAAACTCACATCATGTTATCTTTTAAGTGCAATGCTAAAATAGGTAATATGTATTTAAGTTTCGCTACCTCTTATATTTTTACCTTGAATTTTAGCACTTAGAATTTTTATAATTTCAATTACTAAGAAATTTGTAATCATAAAATATAATATCTTCTGAATAAGTGGTCTATGATAAAAAAAAATTTTAAAAAATTTCCGTTTCGTAATTATAATAAAAATATAAATAGTTTATTAATAACCACAAAAATTAATTTTTAAATATGAAGATTGACATATAAAATAACAAATTTGCGTTGTGAAAAATAAAAGTTTATTTTCAATTACGATTTTATTTATTATAAATTTTTTTGATATTTTTAGTAATATAATTATGAAAAAATAATTTAAATATAAATCAACATTGTTTAATGTATATTTTAATATTTTTGGCTTAGCAGTTTTAGAATATATTTGTTGAATAAATTTTAAGAAAAAAATTTTTCAGAGCAACTTATAATATTAATATCAGCATGCACCACTTTTTTTTATCATTCTTTCTTTTACAAGATTTTGCAAACGTACTTTTTGTGATAAAATATTTATCACTTTCCATCCCCAACACAGACAAGCCCTATCACCCAACTTACTTTGAATATCCTTGTATGTGCATTATCTCAGACAGAGCATGAACTTCTGGCACATGCATCTAAATGTACCTACAACGCACAAAGGAATATAGGATTCGCTTAAAAAGGGTATTATACAACTTGTACATGGGCTCTGACGACAATTCTGTGTAAAGAGGTGTTATTGGCATGAGTCATGGCTAATCTGCGCGTGGCCTGTGCTGACAGGATTGACAGGTTAGGGTGACCCCAAGTCTTCAGCAGACTTTTTGTGCTCCTGTCAACGCTTCCATCCCCTCGGATCACGTGAACGACACATGGGACAGCCAAAAAAAAATTGAATTCGACATATCCAGGTTTGCTTTTTCCTTTCTGTGTTATCCATCGGTTTTCTTTTTCTTTTACCAGCGCACAGCTAACTCCCGTTTCTTTGGATCTCTGTCCAAACATACATTTTCTTTGTTTCGTGGTCGTCTTGTTTGGGACATGTCAGCGATGTCCTGTTTCTTTTTGATCTTCAGAATGGCCCCTCCGTTGCCAATTGCGTCTCCATGACGGTGCTGACTCGAAAACAGATGTCAGACATTACAATTCTCGATTACTCATATCTTTGAATGGCATTTATCTGATTTCAAAAAATAGAATACCGTGTAGCTTGTGCATCAATGTTATATTGATAATATAAAGTAAAATAAACATTTTAGGGATTATTATACATTTTAGTAGGAAATTGTTTGAGGAAAAAAAGGAACACGCTCGCTAACATACATATACCAGTACTATGTTGAAATTGCATCATTTACTAGTATGAAAAATACTATCAGTAAAAGAAATTACTAATTCTTCATTACGAATTATCGGTTACTCATATCCTTTTAGTGATGTCTTGAAGATGGCATTTATCTGATTTATAAAATACGTGCTTGTGCACAATTTTATATTGATAATAATATTAAGTAAAATAAACATTTTAGATATATATTTTTTATGTTATTTATTTTTGAATTATTCCAGGAAAAAAGAGCAACATACATATACCAGTTGAGAAATTTATCATTTACTAGTATGAAAAATATATGAGTAAAAGCTAATTCAACATTACGGATTCTCGCTCATATCCTTTAATTGGTGATTTGAATGGCATTTGTCTGATTTTTGAAAAAAATATGTGCTTGTGCATGAATTTTATATTGTAAAATAAAAAATATTTTAGGGATTAATTTTTTATAGTAGGAAATTGTTTCAAGGAAAAATTAATGCACTCATATAGTATACATATTATGTTGAAATTGTATCATTCATGAAAAATACTATCAGTAAGGAAAACTCAAATTTATATTTAATATAAATATGAAAAATTACTTTTTAATACCGCTTCAATATTTGATCAGGATGCTTCAGTATTATAACGCAATTTAAAATTTATCTCTTTAAAGTTGTTCAAGAAAAAAAGTGTTTTTATAACAAAAATGAATGTTTAAAATAGATCTATTCAATTTTATAACATTGGTTATACGAAATTGAAGTTATGTTTTTCTCATTTTCGAAATGTAATAGATCGTGATAATTTTATCAAAATTAAGATTTTATTTTTAAACGATTAATACTATTAGCTATTAATTATGAGAAAATGAAGATAGTCAAACTTCTTTTAAAATTTCATATATTTCATTCTGGCTTTAATTTCATATATTTTTCTGGAGCAAAATTAAATATTATGATGGAATATTTGATATTTTTTCTCTAAAAATAACTGAAAATATTTTTATTCTTAAACAATTTCCTTTGTCTAATAAATTTTTACTCTTTGTTTTTACTCTCACATTGTAGCTGAAGTATCCCCGTGAGAGAGATTCATCAGCCATAGTGAAGGGATACTTAAGATTAACACTAAAATACCTACAAAAACAATATTTTTCTTTTTTTATTGTCTTACATAGTAAGACAAGAAGATACAAGATAAAAAGAAATCTAAGATTATAATTAAGATACAAGAGCTTAATTTAATTTAATGACGTTAATTTAATTTAAATCTCAAAAGAAGATACAAAAAATCCTCCCAAACTAGTAACACAATAATTTTTCTAGTGATAATTGATGGTGGAAGGGTCTCAACTTGGTTTTATTCGATGATAGCTATGTCTCCAATTAATGGACATTTAATATTTATATCCTATGATTCTACGAGCAAGTGTCATGTTTATGTCCAACAGACCCTTCTGTAATATTAAATACTTGAAAAAAAAAATATTTTTACAGATTTAGTTTCTTGTATATTTTGCCAGCAGCAATTGTTACATTGGCAGGTTTCCTGCTGATTTTAACATTCAATGTCAAAACATGATACTTTTCTGGAAATTAAAGTCGTCACAAATTAAATTGTACAAAAAATTATTTATTTTATGCCAGGCTGGAAAACATACATTACACAAAAAAAGGATTTTTGTTTATCATTTAAAACAAAAATATAAACAAAAACATACAATTAATTGTGAAAAGATTTATTTTTGAAGGCTTACTCTAAGTGCATCCTTTTTTTCCATATGAAGATAAAGTCTTTAAATAAAGAAAATTTGAGTAGTAAAAAAAATACTCAAATAATCCATATTTCAAATGTAAATGAAATTATATTTATTATATATAAGTATAATTTCTAAAATGGCTGTACTGTTGCAGCTTAATAAATATAATTTCTTATCTAAACTGCTACAACTTGAAACAAAATTTTCATTACAAAAAAAAATTATAAAAAATAAAATCATAAAAATTAAAAAAATTTCATTAAAAACATTCATTTGAACATAGACATGAAAAAAAGCAACGTTCAAAGCTTTGCAACTTTAACTTTGCAACAAAAACAAAGTTGTTTAAACAAAGTTAAAACAACTTTTTTTTTTTACACTTTCAAATGGCACCAAGATATGTATTTCTTTTTAACATGTGCAGAACTATAAATATGTTAACATGTTGTGAACATTAAAATAAAATAAAATCTACTGTAGAAAATAGGTTGGCTCAAGTATGTCCGCTCTCCTCTATTATTTCATAAATAGTTAATAATATTATCCTACTTGTGACCATACTTGTGTAATATAAAACTCCATTTTTAGTGTTGTGACATGACATTTTTGAATCAAATTCAAAAGGAAAAGAGATTTATTGCCTCCTTCAAAAGAGAAAGAAAGAAATTTGTCAGGCTAGAAACACGAATTTCCAAGCCAGATATCTCAGTTGTTTTACCCCTTGGTTATTTATAGTTCTTTTACGCTACATGCAAATTCATGCCTTACATGATAAACGACTGAGGAATTAAGGAAAGTTAGATATATTTCAGATGAAATATACAGATGAAAGATAGATGAAACATTTATGTCCAACAGATACCTTGCATCAATTTTCAAAAAACTGAGTCAATGCATTATGGCCAATATTACTCTAGAATTTCTCAGATCAAGGAATCTCACATGACAGTTTGCATTATTTTTTATAGTTACATAAAAAAATTAGTAAATAAATTTTGTTTTTGTCAATTCCATTTTTTTATATAGATGATTTTTAAAAAATGCAAAAATTCTTGGTCACCTATATAATTGATAAAATATGATATAAATTTTTTTAATGAAATAATGATACATTAGTAAAAAAAATATCACTATTTTTAATATATATTGAATATCACGCAGGATCTATGGGGTTAGAATAACATATATAAATTTATATACTATAATTTTAAACAAAATTGAGTAAGACTGTCCATATTTTCTTTACTCAATAAACAATCACAACAATCAAATCTTCCACTTAAACAAATGAAAAGGAAGGAGGCCACATTATCTAAGAAAGCATAGGTTGAAATAAAAAGATTTTAGTGATGGCACCAGAAGGTTCTCTGTGGTAGAAGAGATGCAAGAGGGAGAAAAAAAGGGAAAAAAAAAAAAAAAAAAAAAAAAAAAAGAAAGAAAGTGGAAATAAAAACAGAACCTCTCGTTGACTGGAAGCAGGGAAGTCTTCTTATCTAATGAATCTCAAGCCAAGCTCCCGCTTATCCCGAGGGTTAAGGTAACTAATTAAAAGTGTCAGCCCTTGTCTGCCTTCTCCTATCACGTCGCCCAGAAACAAATCAAGTGAAGGAAGAGGAAGGAAGGAAGAGAAAAAAAAAAGAATGGAAGTAAGTCTCGATCTTTCGATCCCCCTTTAGGAGAGAAGAGATTAGCACGGCCGATTGCGACTCGATTTCTTCTACATTCTGTGTCACTAATTCTGTCAAGTTACATTTGAGACCTCGGATGCACTCCGAGGTTGAATGTACGTGAGACAGAGGAAGGAAAGGTGCATGGCAAAGAAGGTATCGGCTCCAGCATTTCTAAGTGGTTTTCGCTACTGTGGTAAATTAGATTTAACTAATCTGAAAGTCTACCAATAACCATACATGTTCGGTTTCGGTATTCCTTGGTGTAATGCAACTTTTGAAATTGTGTTTGTGCCCCTGGTTAAGTCAAAATATGCTTGAGATGAATTTTTATTCGTTGATAAATTGTTTGCTTTCTTAAATATATCTTTACCATTTCTGACTGCTTTGCATGTTGCATGACAAACCTTTGCATCTTGATATCATGTGTTTTTTTTTTATATTATAAATTAAAAAGACGATTTCTATTCTACATTTATGCGATTTCTCTTCGACCTGATGGCCAATTGGCTACAGCCCTGGCCTTTAGTCCCACATGCGGGTACATATTTTTTGGTGGGGTAGTAGTTCATATTTTGGTGGGGGTAGTAGTAGTTCGGAAGTAGTTATTAGTAGTTCGGAATCCACGTTAAACTGTAGGTCCCGGTTCTAATTAGCCCACAGTGTGCAGAAAATGACATCAGAGCAAAAAAATTGTGTTGCTTGTCTGAATGTTTATTAAGAGATTTCAATGCTTCTTTATTACAATTTAACAAATCCGATGTAATTTTGGGAATTTATCATAAGATTAATTTAACATTTTGATTGATTAATTTAATTTTACAGATCAATTTAATTTTTGTTATGATACTAATTTTAGATTAAAACTAATTTGATTTCTATTAAAAATATTTTTATGAAAATTTTGAAAAAAAGTGCTTAGATTTATCTTAAACTCTTTAAATGATAAAAAATTATTACAACTTCAAAAGCTAGTATATAAAAATTATAGATATTCCGAAATTTTCAAAACAATTGAGGATATAATTTACAAATAGTTGATCGATGATTGAACTAATGAAAAGGAAAATATTCAATATTCTTTATCATCTTCTTTATTGGCTCGACAGCCCCATAGTGAGCCAAGACCGTCTGCCTACTGGCAAATTTCGTGGCAGATGTTTTTTTCTTTTTTTACGATGTACGATTGTCAGCAATACGCCCAAAGCTCTGCAGTTGCATTACACTGGGGTCTGCGTTTTAAAAAAGGATTCCTAGCCATTACAAGCGTCGATGGCACCGAGCGTCAAAGCGTCCGAGCGTTATATATTTCTAAACACACATAGAATATTGCATATTAATAACATAAATAGTCAATAAAATATTGATAAAACAGTATGCTGTGTATATATCCTCATCAGTGGTGCAACAACCCCCATAGTGGGCCAAGACAGCCTGCTACTGTCAGATTTCGAGACATGAGGTTTTCTATGGGATAGAGATGCCAACCCTAAGCCGAATGCTCTACAGGCAGATTTCGAGACATGAGGTTTTCTATGGGATAGAGAGGCCAACCCTAAGCCGAATGCTCTACAGGCAAATTAAACCGAGATCTACTGTACAAAGTGGATTCAAAAGCACTACAAAAATTCGTAGCACCGCCGGTACTCGAACCCGAAACCTGTGACATCGAGCACCAGTCACTCAGCCATCAGACCCCGTAATGTATGTACAAATTATATTTTTATTAAATAAATTTATAAAGTCTGCATAAATTCTTATATATTCTAGAGATGCTAGGCTCTTTTATCTCTAAATATTTTTTATTTGATATTGATAATCTTTCTATTGAAACAGTTTTGTGTCTCATTTAAGCAAAGAAATCAACCTTCATTCTGTCGTTGGTTATATCTCTGCCATCCTACTTAGATTTCTATGGACACATAGAATTTAAGGATCTTTAAAATTCTCCCTGACCAAGATTTCTTCAATCCTTCTTTTTCAGGGCATTAAAAAAACAGCTTTTACGGGTTTCCAAACAGAATGTCGATGAAGTTCTTTTTTTAAAAAAAAAAAAAAAAAGGAGAAAGGACGAAGAGGAGGGAGAAAAAAAAAAAAAAAAGTTTTAAAGTAAACGCTCAGAAATCTGGTTTTAAAAGTTTTCTCGACTGGAAAGTGCAAGGAAGTCGCTTTTCTGACCTACGACGTATGTCAACAAGGCAGTGGGTCCGCTGTTTAAGGCTCAAAAAATAAAATCGAATCAAATAAATACGAGAAGGAGATCGTTTTTTTCGTGGGTCAGTGACATGGATAGCTAGAGAAGAGGGTGGTTTTCATCTCCGTTGCTTCTTTAGAATGCGGAGTTTCTTCTCCTTTTTTTCACTCTCTTTCTCTTTTTTTTTTTTTAGAACGAATTCGAACTTTTCAACTATTTATTTTCCGTTACTCAGTTTCTGTTTAACCGATGCAAGAGTTGATATCTTTAAAAGTGAAACAAAATCTGGACTGTATTTTAAAGTGAAACAGAGTTTTCTGTAGTGTATTTTAAAGTGAATTTAAAGAGTTATAACAGGCGTTTATATTCTGTTGAGTTTCAAAAGTGTATTGTATTGACTAAGGCTTGAAGCGCGTTGCATTAACTAAGGCTTGAAGTGCATTGTATTAACTAAGACTTGAAGTGCATTGTATTAACTAAGACTTGAAGTGCATTGTATTAACTGATTCAAAGAATTGTGGCCATGTATATGGCAATTTTAGGTTTTAATGGCAGTAGATGTGGTGAAACTATTTTTTTTTTAAATAATCAAAAAAAAAGCTAGCACTCGGTTCCACAGGTTTCGTGTTCATATCTCGGCGGTATGATGGATGCTTATAGTGGTTTCGAATAGACTTTAAACCTTAGGTCCTGGTATAATATGACAGTATAACGTTAGGCGTAAAGCTGACAACCCTACCCTATAAAAAGTCAGCTACACGCAGCCAAGTCAGACTTCTACTTACGGGTGCTTCATCACAACAGAGGTGCCTGAGGTTCAATTGGATAGCGCTCTGGCCGTTGGTAATGACAGGCTTGGTACGACAGAATATGCAGAAGAAACTGCTACCATCAAACAAACCATCACAACAGAATATGCTGTCCAACAAGTGGGAAGGAGAAACAACAACAATATTTAAGTATTTTTTGTTTGTAAATAGGAGTCTGAATTGGCCTGATAAACAATGTCGGACGGACAGCGTTGGTCATCTTTGAGCTTACGAACTAATGGTGTACAATAAGAAATTAAACAAGCGAAGAAAAACCTAATCAGAAAATAGGTTATTGACATTATAGTATGTGAATATTATTTCATAACTTAACGTTGTTTAATTTAATTAAACACAATCAAAATTTGTGATTCAGTTATCGAGAAATGTTATTAACTTCTTATATGCATGTGTGTGTATATATATATATGTGACTTTATTATTTTTTGTAAAAAAAATATTTATTAATTCTTTTATTATTTTTCTCTCTAAATTATTACTTTTTATTATATATATATATTTTTTTTGTATTTTGTTAACATTATTTTCATTTTTTATTAAGGTTTATTGATATTTCGTTTAATTTATTGATATTGATATCAACAATATTAGTAATCATATGAAACAGTGCATTTTTAAGTTGTATAAGAAATGGAGCATTTAAAATAAGCTTCTCATTTATTTATCATAATGACAACTTAGGAATAAATGCATAAATTATACATTTAAAAATAAGTACTCATAAGTGTACTTATTTTTTTTACATTTCTCCAATGATGTAAAAATGTAAATCAGTTCCATTTAAAGGATTTCTGAAATAATACTTTTCCCATCACTTCTCGAAATATAAAAAATTACTATTATGCATGCACAGGATTAAAGATCAGTGTAAAATAAATTACAGAAGAGAAATACTACGTATAGGTAGCACACTTATCTATGCTTTACATTCCAAATAGCTTAGAATCTTACTATACCATTTATTAAGAGAATTGTCTAGCACTAAAATTTGTTAAACTTTTATTACAAAGTTCGTATTCTTTAATCTCAGAACACGGACTCCTTACAATGAAAATTTGCTACATACTTTTCTATTAAAAACACATTTTATTGTAGCACTAGCGACTCATAAAGTCTCTGGGCTTAACAATGCTGCAATGCATATAAACATGGCAAAAATCACGTGTAGCCGGTGATAAGGCGAGCGGCGCGACAACCCTTTACCCTATTAAATCCTTTTGAGAGAGGGGGAGAGGTAGGATTTGGCAGTTTTACGCCTTAAAAGAACCCACTAAATTTCAAAACGAATGAGATTAGGCTTGCGAAAAGTCAAACCGTTCACGTTAAAACGAATAACGGGTATATATCTACGGGAGGGGATATAGGGCGGGAGAGCGAGGAGGGCAGGGAGGGTAAAAGAGGGAAAATTTTCGACTTTCCTCTGTGTCTCCCAGATTATCCAGAGAGAAAAGGGGGTTTTTATTTCTGATGGTAACAGAGTCAACGGAGCGCGAGAAGGCAGCCAAGCGAGGTGCTGATCGCGCCAAGCTCCTCGCCGCGAAGTCGCCATGCGATGTGACACTTTGCACAGCCGTCCATGAAAAGTAGATCGGCTGGCCCCTCCGCTGGGGGATTTGGCTGCAAAAAGGGGGTGGGTGGGGGTGGGCGAGAGGAGAAAAGTGAGAGGAGATCATCGTATAAAAGGAACAGTGTTTTCCTGGAAGCGTCCGTGCGTAAGGCGAGGAGACGGGAGAAGACTTGTTAATCACAACCTGAGACTAGAAGTGACACAGACACCCACCTACTCATTCGCTCTTCTTTAAGCCAAAAAGTTAAGAGCGCTGTCTTAGGGTTGCAATGTTTTAATTCGGAATAAATTAAGAACTCCATTGGGGCATCGCAAGAAGAATCTAACAGTTTTTGAAATTGTACTACATCTGCTGAATGTATTTGAAAATTTCCCCTCAAAAAAATTTTTTATAGTGGCAATTTACATTGTTTCATAAAAATTAAAATCACCTGTTTTTAAAATAGGAATGATAATAAGTTAATTGTCGTTAATGTTTCGATTCGATTATAATACTTTTATATATCAATAAGATGCTAGGATTTAAAAAATTGATAAAAAATTTTTATAAGATGTGCATAGTTGTTAAATTTATAAACTTAAAAAAGAGATCTATCAATAAAGTACAACATTCAACACATCAATTTTAAAAAGAAATTTTTAACAAGATGAGCAATCAATATTAATAGTTGCTACAGTTTATATTTACTTTGATTCATGAAAATTAAATTAACAAATTCTTAAAAACGAATTCGAAACGAAAAGAACAAAAATACAGTCCTTTTTATATTTAAAGTTTTTTTTTTTTGTAAGTTAAAATATTTTCAAAATAATACTAGACCAAAGACTAATAATGTGTTTAAAAATTTGTGGCAAAGTTTTATTTATAAAAATTACTTTTCTTGCTTCATGTACTATTATGTTGTAAACATGAAATGAACATTTGAGTATAAGCTGACGATCTATAAAATTTATATCTTTGTATGTATGTGTATCTTATTCTGTGTTCCGTTTAATGGTATATTTTGTTTGCATATAAATGTCAAAATCTTCAGGAAATCGTAAACAAATAGAAACAAGGAATCCCACAAAAATATGATAATTTTTCTGAAGATGAAATAAAACCTCAATCTGAATCAATATAAAATATAAAATATAATATATGTATATGTATTTATATTTTATTTATATGTATGATTTAAAATATATATATATAAAATCTGAATCAATATAAACGGCACTTTGCTACTCAAGCAATATGAAATATTATTAATGTAATTAATAATAATACAGGTAAGGTATCCATAGTTAGATGATGGTTTGAGAAGTTTAAATCAGGAGATATAGGTTTCAAAAATAAATGTCTTTGATGACTTAAAAATATCTACTGTATTGGTGTCTTTAAAGCAAAAATTAAGGCTAATCCTACAATAACTATTACAGAACTTGATGATGATCTTGAAGTAAGCATAACAAAAGATTGGAGAGGTTTTGTGATGCTTAAAATGGTAAAGAAAAGGCAATTGGGATTCACATGAGTTTGACGATAGGCAGAAATTTCATTACTTAGAGATTGCACATCATTAAGTATTTTGGCAAATAAATTGTTCTTTTTTTGGACAGTACCATTACTTGTTATGGAAAGTGGATACTGTATCATAATTTTAAACTCTCATCAAAGCAACTGGATGCGGACGATCAACTGAAACATACATCAAAATCCTCCAAAGAAGATAATGTTAAAGTTTAATGAAATCAAAAGAATATTATTAAGTCAAACAATTAATGCTCATTATTAATGTTAAAAATTGGTATTGTGCATCAGAAATTGTTGTCATCAGAACCACAGCTGGTGAATTGAAAAAACCTTATTCTTCTTTGTGATAACGCAGGTCATCGCGTTTCACAAGTTAAACTCTAAAAACGTAATAAACTCTGAGGTTCTACCTCATCAACTATATTCTCCTACTAGCTATAACTTCTTTGAACATTTAGTATCGTATCGGTTTAATGAATAAACGCTTTGTCAATATCGAAACTATCAAGACTATTTACTAAATTTGTTGACTCTAAATCAAAAAGTGCTCTTTATAAATGACATAAAAATGTTTTGTAATCGATGTCAAATGTATATTGATGTAGATGGGCATATTTTGATTAAAGATGTTAAAACAATCTATGTTTGTGACTATTTAAATATTGGGTACTCAAAAATTCATTTCATAATATATTATTAATAATATAGTAGTTGTTTAGGTATCAAAATTTATTTTTAATGTTTTATAAATATGTAACTAAAATGTATCATTTCATTTTTTAATTATTTTTGCAAGAAATCACTATTATTTTTGCAAGAAATCACTGAAAACTAATTTCTTTAAAAATTTGTTTCTATTTCTCTACAAATACAATTCTGTTACCAATTCACATGCAGCAGTTTTTACAGCATATCAACTTCTACTGCGGAAAAACTAGTTTAACAAAATTCAGATGGGTTGGTTCAATTGTAAAGTGTCTTTCTACGTTTCGATTTGAAATATTAGATTTTCTAAAACAAAGTAAATATTAAGTCTATAACACTTGATAGCTATATCCATATAGAAGAAAATAGTAGCAAAGTTGTATATTTACTGCATAAAAGCCTGCATTTGCCATTTACCGAAACAATTTAATGAAGTTATTGTTTAAAGTTTTATACATAATTTGTCTGACTATTATATGAGGAGTTTAGATTTACAAAAATGAACCTGAAGGGTTATTAAATAAACTTGTTCGTATGTCTACTTCAGTGTTTAGAGTTAATAAAAATCTTTTAACATAGCTTTGTTGGAACAGCCTGATAGATGTTATTCTATTATCTTTTATATGAAACACATATATTGGGTGATTGCTCCAAAGGTTTCACTAGAAGTAAATGTCCCTTTTTTATTGGTAAAAAGTATAAAATGAAAAGTTTCTAATGAAAAATAAAGATTACTAATAAAATACTATTGATAGACATTTATATATTATATTTATTTAATTATCTAAACGAACATATGTCCACTAAGGATGCTATAATAAAATGGAAACTGATATGATATTTCGAGATATTAATAGTTGATAACATTTTTGTAAAAAATTATGCTAGGGCTTCTATCGCTAGTTTACAAATAAATTCTCAAATTTTTTAATTTTTATAATTTTTGTAACTTTCGATATTCTTTTGTTTATTTTTATTTTTTAAATTTCCACAAAATTTTATAATGTATGAATCATGAATCCAAAAAAAAAAAAAAAAATATTACTAATTACATATTTTTGTCCGTTAACAATCTTTCTGAAAATTATTTTAAAAAGAAAATTTTCAGTTATTTGTAACAATTTTTTAATTCGCAATTTAACTGGCAAAGCAAAAATAATGAAACAAAAGACTCATCTACGAATTCACCTTTACATATTTGGCCTCATATATTCAACACAGTATTCAAATTCATAATTCATCTTTATCCTCCGGTTTCATTTTATTTGTCCATCATCTGCAAATCTTCAAATTCCATCCCAACAGAGCACATAATACAATGCAAGGGAAAACCCCGACCGGCATCATATTTCACGGTTGAGAGAGATATATACGAAATATTCAAGAATATAAGCAACTTTATGAGAGGACAGCGATAAATAATAACCTGCCACATCTGATTATCCACGCGTCGGAAAGCGGGCAAAAATTATAAAGCCTCTCCCGTTGACAGCTTATTTCTCTTAATGCATAAAATATCGGAAAACCTGCACCAGATAAGCAAAAAGAAAGAGTGGGGCAAATGCCCCGGTGTGGGACATATTGCGCAAGCCCCACACGTCAGGCGGTGCCCTTACCACAAGGGCGGGCTGGCGGAAGATCGGATCACAAAAATCTCCCCGCCAGCTATTTATTGAATGCGACATGTGAAAGTGATCTGCGTGCGCTTAGAACGCAGTATTTTTTTTGACGCTTTCATGAGATTCTAGAATGTGAATTGATTTGCATACTTTTTATTAATCAAGTTGTGGGAGGTTTGATTTACTCAGATTAATTTTTGACATTTTATTTTTGCATATATTTAGTATCGTGGCTGTAACGTTTTCGTTTGTGTAAATAGTTTTAAGTTTAATACAGTTAATTTAAAACAGTAGTATTAATCGCAAAGCTGTAATATTAATATAGATAAAAGAATCGTTTTTATTTTTAAAATTAAATTTATTAAAATATTTTTTGTGTAAAAATAATATATTGTATTTCTGATGAGATCTATTATTTTGTTTTTGAAAGTTAAATTAATAATGTGCAACATTTTTTTAAATTATTTATAAAAAAATTGAAAACATTGGATTCGTTTTTGTATTTTAATTTTTATGGTTTTTTGATTTAGCCAAAAAAACTATTTATTAATTATATTTTTTATATATTCAATAATTAAGATTTTAAAATTATTTAATAATTTATGAAATATATGTTAAAGTTTTTCTGGTTTTGAAAAGACTTTTTTTATTTAAATAAATATTTTAATCATAAAAGTTGATATTAAAAGGTTAATAATGATAACAAAAAAAATTGTTTTTCATTATCTAAAATTTTAATTTGCATTATTTTAAAAGAGTTCATAATGTGAAATTTTATATATTTTTTTTATTGTTTACAAAAAAATAAAAAAAAAAATTTTCATTATCCAAAATAGCAATTTGCATTATTTTGAAAGTGTTTATATTCTGAAATTATATATATATATATCCAATAATTAATATTTTTATATAATTTAATAATTTATGAAACAAACGTTTTGGTTTCTGCGTTTGAAAAGATTTTTTAATTAAACAAATATTTTAATCACAAATGTTGATATTAAAAAATATAAGAATGATACCAAAAAAATTTTCGTTTTTTATTTCCTAAAATAACAATTTCTATTATTGTCAGAGATTCTATTATTAGAGAGTTTTTGCATACCGTACGTTAGTTACCGTAGGACGTCCGTTAGCTTTTTCTCCCTACGCATGCTCATAGGAAATTATGTTTCCTATGAGCATGGTATGCAAAAATACTCTATTAACTTTTAATTTCAGATTATTAAAGAGTTAATAATCTGAAATAAAACGTTGGTACATCGTTACATGCTTTTAAAATTAACCTTTTTTTAAACTATTTTATTTAATTTTTCTCTATTCGAATTTAATCATGGTCATTTTTTTCTATCTTTGCATTTAAATGATGAAAATAAACATATTTGTCACATCTATACTTTGGAGCATTAAATTTAAAGTATATTTAATTTCAAAAGGTATTCATATAGTTAGTGATGAAAAACAAAGCTATTAAATAAAACTTTTTATTAAATTTTTATTTAATAAAAGTTATTAATTAATTTATTAGTCACTACTATAAATTTAATTTTATCATTATGCAACTACTTTATCTAAAATTGAACAAAAAAAAAAGCAATAAATTCTAAACAAATGTATTTTGTTACAGATAGAAGATTAAAATAAGATATTAAATTAAAAATTTATGCTCAATAAGATATATTTTTTCTCATTCAATTTTTTTTTCTCATGTCGTTTAAATTGAAAGCAGTTAAAGCAGGGAAAATTGAAATATTAAGAAAGCAGTTAAATTGGTAAGGAGTTAATGCAATCACTATGTTCTTATAAAAACATATGCATACTTACGTAGCTATGTATTCTTATAAAAATATGTAGCTAAGTTTTTCATAAATTTCTATCTTTTCCCCCGTAATTATCTCATAATTTTGATTATATATTTTATGGTAAATTGAAGAAAAAAATAGCAATAAAATCTAAACAAAAGCATTTTGTTAAAAGTAGAAGATTAAATTATGATATTAAATTAATGCTCAGTAAAATATATTTTTCCTCCTGCCTTTTAAATTGGAAAGCAGTTAAAGCAGGAAAAATTGGAAATATTAAGAAAGCAGTTAAATTGGTAAGCAGTTAATGGAATCACAATGTTCCAGCACGGTTTATCACCTCTAGGAGGAGACGCAATTATCTCATAATTTCTGAAAAGGGAGATAAATTTCCGCAAAGCGACAATATTCCCCTCACCGAAAAGCCCAACTTAAGCTGAGCCAAAAAGACGAATTTTTCCTACGCTGCACCATCTTCCATTGTAGAAGAGCGACGCTGGCATTTTGTAAACGGGCCTTAAAGCTTTATGGCGGTTATAGAAAAGCCCGAAATATGCCCCAAATATGCCGTACGTAGTACAGGGTCAGAGGAATGACAAGAGAAATCAGCTCTATAAAAGAAATAAAAGTTTTCAATTGAAGAGACCACGCTAAATGTTTAATAACGCCGGAAGAGTTTTATGGACCAAGATAACGGTTGGAAAGAGAGGATGGTGAAGAGAGAGCTGTGTGATTAAGGGTGCTAATGACTACTGCAATAAACCGGGATCTTCTTGAAGGAGGTTAATTGAATTTGAACGCCGGCACAAATTTCGTTCTTTTTGAACTTAAATGGCTTACCGTTTGATCCTTTTAAATACTTGGCTAAATGAGTTATTTACTAGTCATTTGTGTTCAATTATTTTATTAAGATAATAAGAGACCCATTTACTCCCGTTACGTTCACTGAAGAAGCACATCGCTTTAATTAAATTCGAAACACTGTATCGATTTCGAAAAAGAAAAATCGAAGAACTCATCTGTTGCGACAAAAATTGGAAATATCTAAACCAATCTGAATTCTTATAAATCCTGTAATATGAATAAATATATAATTTTTTTACTCTTTATTTTAAAACTTAACGGTAACAATATGAGTATGGTTATGTACTATATAAAAATAGCTTTTGAACTGAAATGATTTATCGACTGATCCTTTTAAATACTTGATAAAATAAATTATTTACTAGTCTTTGAAGTTCATTTATTTTATGAAGATAATAAATTGCCCATTTAGCTCATTAAATTTAGCATTTTCATCCTGATTAATTCTCATTCATTTGTTGTAATGAGTTATCTATCTAATAGTATCTTTCGTAATCTTCTCTAAATATGTATATCTCTAAATTATTTATATTGATAAATGGGATTTTAACCATATCACCATGTTGTCGTATAGACCATTTGCTATCATATTTCCATAAAGTTGTGAAATCTTCATGAATTGCATACATTTTAAGCAGATTCATTTTACTGTTTTGATAAAGTTTATTATTTAAATATTGGGTCTCTTTCTTATTGTTTGCATAGCAATTTCAGAGTCACTATAAATAATGAACCTGCAACTACAATGATAATTTTTTAATTAGATTGTATTTTAATAATAGCCCTTTTTTATTTTAAAATATAATTTAAGTAAAATATTCAATATCCATATGATGAATAAAATATATAATCAAATACACTAGATTGCATTCATTTTTAATAGAAATTATACTGTATCAAAAATTTGCTGAAAATACACAGTACAAACGACAAGCTTGATGCTGAAAGAAGATTTTCAAAACTGATATTACTCACTAACTTTGAACTTACTAATTGTATATCACTTTAGTTTTTTAAAAATATATAATTAGAGTATAAACGTTATATTAGCATTTCTTTAATGACCCTATATTCCCATTAGACAATGACAATAATAAAAGAATTGTGAGGGATTTCAGAATTAATTGTGTAGGCGTGTAGGTTTAATTGTGGCAACTTATATAACATAAAAACCCAAGAAATTCTTATCAGACAATCTGAATCAAGACTAAGTTATCTATTACAATGTATAACGTGTCTACTAAGGTTTATGTAAAGGACAGTATCACCCACCTTGAAATTTTCGAATCATACTTTGATAAAATCAACAAACATACATCGATCCTCAATTTGAACATAAATTTTACCCTAGAATCAATAAATTGAAAGCTCTAAAACAGAAATAAATGTTACGTGTAAAAGAGAAGAACTGCTTTTCTAAATACACTTCTGTAGCTTATGTTGAGTCATTACTGACTAAGCTTGTTGAAATATTTATATTATAAAACATTTTAGTGAATAACATTGACTATCTTGTATTTCAGCTAGGAACCAATACGATCAGGGTCAGCATGTGAACGATTCAATTTCCTACACATCTAGACCTATATAGTGGCATTCCGGCAGATTATTGTGTTAGAACTCAACTTGGGAGACAAAAGCTAAGATTTAAAAGAAATAAAATGCAAAATGTCGAAGTTCATGCATAAAAGCATATTAGTCCCAACAAATTTTTCCATGAAGCATAATGCTGAGGAACAATATCATACAAAATGCACATATTTCAAGCATTTATTGGCAAACTACTTTTCACCACCTCACCCTCTTGTACTATACAAACTGAAAATCAGAGACAAAAGAAAAGGAAAACTACTTTTACATTATATCATTAAAATCGGATTAATTCCGCAAAGTGCTTTTCTACCCCACTACCGATCGCGGAAGAGGAGAGAGAATAGTCAAAACACTCCAGCACAATGGAAAGTCATCCCGGCCTAATCCGCCCATCTCGCAGAGAGGGGGAGGGATTGAATTTGATAGGGATTGCGTATCTCAGGGTGGCACACTCTGTGACACCTTTTGTGCGGTTGTCCACACTCGGGAGGGGGGTTGCTCCAGGCTGGTAATAGCCTTTTCCTCGTCCAATTGAGCCCGCCTCCTACTCTGAAGGTTATTTCGATACCGTGTTTGTTCTAAGGCGACTGTTATCCGAATGATGAGGGGGACCCTCTCATGATGAAAATGAGAGTTGGTTTTGCGAAAAGCTTGTTAGTTTTGACAGATTTTCTTCTACGGTTTCGAATTGGAATCAGTAAATCAATTTGTTGAAATTATCAATAATTGATTAGATTAAAAGGTGGTGGATTGCAATACTTTATGAGGATTGACAACACTCGAAGGGGAAAACTCAAAGCAGATAATAGGCTTGCTGTTTTGCTCCCAAATTTCCGAACTGAACGCGCCAGATAAATCATTTCTATAATATGATCATACCCTGAATGACATAATATGATCATATTCCATTTCTATATTATGATCGTGCTTAATGAATATTTAGACACCTTTGTGCAAAATGTGTTAAGCTTAGTAATTTTTGTAATATGATTTTGATTTGAAATACATTAAACATCATCAAACATCAAAAACATCAAAATTCATAATATGTTTAATATGGATTTAATATTTTAATTTGACACATTTAGTAATATCTTTCGTTTGCCAGTTGGAAGAGGTATTCGAAGCCTGCTATAATTCTTCTTGTCACAGAACTATACAGTAGATCTCTCCTTATCAGAAGAACTGTTTTCATAATAAATTTGTTTAAATACAACTAATGGATGAAAAAGACAGGGACAATATTATATTGAAAAATGCGGATAGATTCCAAGAAAGGATTAAATTACTAAGATATTAAGATATATTTTTAAGAATATTTTATGAACTTTTATACTAGTATATACTAGCATTACGAATTGAAAATAATAAATAAGAAAAAGTCATAAATTGGCTTAGAAAATTTTTGTAACCTCAATATTACAATATTTCTGCAATCTGCAATATTTTTATGCCGTGATTTATATTCGAAATGAATGCCCAAATCCAACATTAAATCTCTTCCTTTTTTCCAATTGTTCCTCCCCCTCAGGAAGATAATTTACTTTACTTTATAGTGTAAAATGTAACATTAAATGTGGAAACATTATTTTTGTAGTATGATTTCAAAATAGAAATTTAATCAAATTAAAAATCCATTTGATAAAGAGTTTGTATTCCACGAGACTGATAATGAACAGTTTTTCAGATTATTGAACAGCTGAACTCACTCAAAGAAGGTTAATTTTCTACACTATATTTGTTCTGACACTTTCAAAAGAGGACACTGATAGTGTTGTATAGTGAGAAAAGTGTGACATTCTATGAAAACTCTGCAGAATAATTTCCAATTGATAACCATTAACAAACTTAAAAGGTCTTTAGAATAAAAAATCAATCAAATCATCAATCAATAATAAATTTAGTGTTTAATCAATTCATTAATAACATTATTTTTAAATATGTATAAAAGTAAACTTCTTGCAAAAAACAGTATTCTAGATGTTTTGTAAGTAAAAGCATGCTTTTATAATTACATGGACATTGTCGTGACTTAGCCATTAAAAACCTTTTTAGAATTCATTATTGTTCAATAACTCAAAAGAGAGCACAATAGTTTGGAACATATTGCAGATTCATTGCTGTCTTTTAGAAACTAAATTTGTCAGAAAACAATGCAATTTTAAAGAAAGTTTAAAGTCTTTAGATCTATATCCATATCTAACCTTAGTATGAATGCAGTTATTATTTTTTTCTTGTACTACGTAAATATGAACTAGTTTTAAAACTGTTCTAGGACTAGCAGCTTTAAATATCATAGTAACAAAAATAATTATGAAATTTTCATATTAAATTAATATTGCTGCTTATTATATTTCTGCTGTAATTTCATAAAAGTAATGCGTAATAACAAATTCGTTAATATTTTCGTTAATTCATTTATAGTTGCTTAATAAAGAAAACTCTAAATAAAAAGGAAATATTGAATATGTCTTAATATAATGAATACTCGTTTTGATTTACAGGTTTAATTAACAAAGTCTAGATTTTGCATTTAAATAGTTTGGTTATTGTTGCCTACAAAAATTAAATAATTCGTCCATTAAATTAACAAAAATTATGTTGTAATAAAAAAATACAGAAAAACTAAATTTAAATTTAAAAAAATGCTAAAATTAAAAAAATTATTAAAATAAATCAGATTTGTAAGAAATGCAATATAATTATATTAAACCTAAATTAAAAAGTCAATATATTAATACATAACAACTATCTATAAACTGATTTCACAATTATTTCCCAAAATATTTTACAAACTATATTTATTGAAATTTCCACGTAATTTTGTTGAATATACTGTTAAATTAATTGTTATATTTATTACAGTTTTTATTCTTTATAATTAAAATTAGAAAGAAAATTGTAAAAAAAATAAGCATATTTTTTTAAAAAAATATTTAAAAAAAAATTATTTAAAAATACATTCATTTTATTATTATCAATAGATATTCTCTAAGAAAAAATGAAAAGTTGTAACTAAAAATAATGAATTCAAAATGCATATGATTTTTTGTCAAATTATGTTTCATTTGTGACAATTAATAAATGTAATGCAAAGTTCGTAGTTCATTAAGAAATTGCCCCTTTTTCTCATTTATACGCTAACATTCATTGCATAACAGAAAATATAACAACGATCCAAGCAATCCTATCACTCTATTTCCAGATAGTATCGTGTATCACAATTGCCAAAATCAATAAGCTTCCATAGCACTACCAATTAGTGCACAGGAAGATCCCTCCTCGCCCAGGAAAAGAAGAAAGTGGACAAAATATCTCCTTAAAGGGTTCCAAGGGGTTGATGTGACAAGGGTGACCACGTTACGTCAGCATCTTTTTCCACCAACCGTCATTCTCTTTTCAAAGTCGAGCAGCTGGCGTGTGGTCTGGTGACCGACAGATGGACCCATATGAGAAATTTCCGCTTCAAAGAACCCTTCCAACCCCTGCCATGAAAGGAATTTCACCTTTTCAATATGGGGGAGGACATGGCATGGAGAGGATTGTCATATCTTGCAGGAGAGCATCATACAGAAAAAAACGACAATAATGTAATCATTTGTTTGATGGTAACACAGATATATAACAAGATTCACACAAATATTTTTGTAGTTGTAATTATTCAATGATATTAAAATTATGTTTAATGTTGAAAATATTAAATGAACTTGTTTGCTATATTTAAAAAAAAGGAATATTTGTGTTGTTGTTTTTAACAAGTTTTATTTAATAAGACTAATGAGAAAAACAACAATAACATACTAATTTGTTCAAAGGTAATACATATATACAGAAATATTTTTTTGAAGTTGTAATTATTCAATAATTCAATTAAAATTATATTTATTGTTGAAAAAATATTAAACGAACTTGTTTGATATAATTGAAAAAATTGAATATTTATGTTGTTATAAAAATTACTGTTATTATACTTAATAGTTTTGATTTAATAAGATCAATCAGAAAAACAACAATAATATAATCAATTGTTCGAAAGTTAACACATATATACAACAAGATTCATACAAAAATATTTTTGTAGTTGTAATTATTTCAATGGTATTAAAATTATATTTAATGTTGAAAAGCTTAAATGAACTTGTTTGCTATATTTTAAAAAAAGGAATGTTTATTTTTGTAACAAAAATTAATGCTATTGTTTTCAGCAATTTGATTTAATAAGACCAATCAGAAAAAACAACAATAATATAACCATTTGTTTAAAGGTAACACACATATATACAACAAGATTCACATAAAAACATTTTTGAAGTTGTAATTATTTCAATAATATTAATATCATATTTAATTTTGTGAAATATAAAAAAAAAAGTGTGCTATATTTAAAAAAAAAAAGGGAATATTTATGTATATTCGAACTAATATTTGTTATAAAAGAAATATTTATGTTGTTATTTTGATAATTTTGATTTAATATATAAATTTTCATGAATAATTTGACTTCAAAATATATATTAATAATACATATTTTGAAGTTAATTTTAATATATCGTATAGTTTAATATATATGAAATATATTCGTTATATTTAATATATTAAACTATTTGAATAACCTAAAATTATTTGTTTAGTGCAAGACAGGGTTAGTTTTGTAAGCATTTTGATAAACATTACGTAAATTTTATTATAAAAAATAATGTTTATTTATAAAAAATAATTTGCCTATATTTGAATCTCTATTTAAATTGACTAATAAATATTTTATTAAACAATAGGCAGCACTAATGCTAAGTAAAGTTTCCGCTTTAAATTGCTTCAAATGATCGTAAATAAAGGCAGCATCTTCTGAAAACGAAATTTATTCCCATATTTTCATGAAACACGCCGAACACGTTATATGCGCAAAGAAAAGACATAAAATCTAATATAGTTACTTTTACATATTTCACTGGCTTCAGCTGCCGCAAATGCCAAAGAGCTTACCCGTGTATAACCGGAACTTTGATTTAGAGTAACTTCTAAGAAAAACCTGTTTGGCACCTTTTTCATGTAAAAATTCCCCGTAAACATCTCAAATTCCATTTCGGCACTAAAGTCGACGTTTTGTATACGACTTAAAAGCACCTCCCATAAGTATAAACAACCTCCGAACACGGCAAGACTGTTATTGGATATATATATAACGGGCAGTCATGAAACACGCTGGAAATTTCACCTCCCTCTGGAAAATGGCTTCCCTGCGCACCGAGTTGCTATCGGCATTATTTCCCATTAACTTAAAGAGAGGCCAAATAAAAGAAATTTTCAATCTCTGGCTAAAAACGATAGCTTTTACACTTTATCTCGTGTTCATGAGTGTTCTGGCATTAAGATTGTGGAGGGAGCGTTGTTTGCTAAAGTGGTGTATGTTGTCCCATGCATGTGGCACTGGACCAGAAGTGTATGATCCATTTCAAATAGTTATATAAATTTAACTAGTTGACTTAGAAAATATGATTTGCCCTTAAAGGGTTGTCATGGTCATGAATTTTATTTTTAACGTGTTAAACTTTAAAAAAAATGCCAAAGAATACTGGAATCATTTGTATTTGTATTTGTATTATTGGAATCCCTTGTATCATTTGTAGTGAATCATGTATGTTATCCCATGCATGTGGCACTGAATACTGGATGGACTAGAAGTCTATCATGCATTTCAAATATTAATATAAATTTAACTAGTTGACTTAGAAAATATGATTTGCCCTTAAATGGTTGTCATGGTCATGAAATTTATTTTTTTACCTGGTAAACTCAGAAAAATGGCGAGGAATACTGGAATCATTTGTATATGTATGTTATACCATATGTGGCACTAAATATTGCATGGACTAGAAATCTATGATACATTTTAAACATTAATATAAATTTAACTTGTTGACTTAAAAGCTTTGATTTGCCCTTAAAGGGTTGCCATGGTTATGAATTTTATTTTTGACAAAAAAAAATGCTAGACATAGAAAAAAAATGCGGAAGATTACTGGAATTATTTGTATATGACGTTTACTATTGTTTATGTATCTGTTTATAATATTATTGTTTTGTATCTGATGTTTACTATTGTTTTATGTTATTATTGTTTGTATCTGCTGTTTACTAATAATGAATAATTAGTTTTGAAATGCTTGAATTAAGTATTTATGCACATAATTCGTTATCATGGCAAGCATGGACTAAAAGTCTATGATACATTTCAAATATTAATATCAATTTAACTAAATTGATTTAGAAAGTATGATTTACCTTTATATGATTATCATAGAATTTTATTTTTAACATGGTAAACTTAAAAATATAATAACTAGGAATATGATTAAATAAATTCAAGTGAAATAAATTATTTAAAAATTTCATAAAATAATGTGAATGAATTTATAACTTTAATCATTTGTAAAAAGGATATTTCAATAATTAAACATTTCTTAAAATTTATGATACTTATAAAAGCATTTCATGTATATAATGCCTTGCTTTATGAAATAAATTTAAAAGAAACTGCAATTATTTTAAAATTGCAGTATGCTGGGACATAGTTCAAAAACAACAGTTATAAAAAATATGAAAGAAAGAATTGAACTGATATTCAATTAAAAATTAGTGAATACCATGAATAGAAATGCTTGATTTATTTAAAATTAAAAATAAATTAAAGGTTATTCATATAATGAATAATTTTAAATTTGATTAGAAATAGAAATTTCAATTTATTCAGCTACAGCAACTAAGAAAATAATATGTAAAATATTAATGAGAAAGAATTTATTTGGCAATGATAACTTTAAATTGCAAATGATAACTAAAATTACAAATAATAATTTCATGGAATATATAAGTTTTTAGAAGTGTAATTAGTTTTAATTCGCACTTATTAAATTGCGTTATATATTAATATAATGACTGAGTTTGTCTTTATTATTTAAAGTTGGTAGTTTATACTAAAATGTTTTAGTATATTGTTCCCTGTTTAAATAAAAGAATTTCTTAGCAAAATAAATATAAAAATAATTTTATAATTTATGTAATGAATTTGTCAAATCTTTTATATAAAGATCATCTTTTGAATTAAAACTATTACAAATAAATTAGAAATGTACAAAAAATACAGAATATTTCAAAATTGCACTTTTGGAAAATCAAACTTCTTATCATCAAAATAATAAGATTAATTAATTTTTCTGAATTTATAAATTATTTGTTTAACTCAAAATATTAAAGTGATGCTTAAGAAAAATATTATCATTTTAAACTTAGGATTTATTGAATTATTTTTGGTTATGTATGAATTTTAGGATATGTATCATAAACGTTAAAATTATTTCAATCCGTGTAATAAAAATTGAACATTAAAAATAATCAGACGTGCACTAAAGACTCTTGAAACGTGGAATACATTTTTTTATTGTTGTGAAATAAAAATATTTTTAGGAAGTGTAAATATTATATGTTTATTATACACTCATGTCCATAAATTAAGGATAATGAAGTTCAGGCAAAGAAAGAGACAGCGGCAAAACAAAGTTGACTTATTTGTAAAGTCTATTTATTAAACAAAAGGTAAAGAGCAAAAAAGATGCTATATGTTTGACATAATTAATAAAAATTGCGATTTTTTACTCCTGGAGCAAATTTCAAAAAAGAACCTATTTACAAAAACAGTATAACATGATTAGTAGGATGGTTAATATGGAGTATGTCTCCCGGACGATGCAATACAAGCCTTACAACGCCTAGGTATGCTGAGTATCAAATTATCAATCTGATCTTGGGGAATATTACACCACTCATCAAGCAATGCCCTCCGAAGTTCCGGTTGACAGGTGGGAGGGGTTGGCGGGCTGCAATTCGTCGGATAAGCATATCCCACACATGCTCTATTGGATTCAAGTCCGGTGAGTATGCTGGCCAATCCATACGGGTGATATCCTCAATTGAAGGCATTCGTCTACATTGTTTGCACGGTGAGGACGGGCGTTGTCATCCATAAACAGAAATTCAGCACCCATGGCTCCCCGAAACAAACGTACATGTTGTTCCAGAATGACATCCCGATAGATGTGGCCTGTCATCGTTGCACTCTAAACATGCAGGTCAGTTCTGGAACCAAGAATAATTCCTCCCCCAAACGAGCCATCTTGCACCACCGTAACGGTGTTGTTCAATGGTATTCTCTTGGTGGTAACGGGTACCTGGCGCTCTCCATATGAAAGTTAGGCGAGAATCAGACTGCAAACTAAACCTGGACTCATCGGAAAACATCACACCAGCTGGGTACGTCCACATTCCAGTCGTCCGATAATTCTACCGCGTAAAAATCATCCAAATGCTTCCTTTGTGCCATAACTATGCGGTTATTGCACTAAAAGGCTTTAAAAAGCGCTTGTGAACAATTTTACTTCTTTGCCACCATTCCTTATATACCCCTCTCTTACGCTCTCGTCATTGTGACGTACTATCCGCGCCATCTGGTGGTTTTCTGTAATTTGCATATTCTTCTTCAAGATGTATGTGATAATTCTGCAGGTGAAATTTTTATTTTAGAGTTCAATTTCTGTGTGATTCTGAATTATCCTTAATTTATGGACATGAGTGTATATTTTATCAATCATATAAAAATATTTTGTAATTTTTATAATTACGAGTAATTTATATACTACGAAACATTTTGTATTCTTTTTTGCATGTTATTTTTGTATTCTTTTTTTTACATTATTCATATTCAGAAAAGAACTATTAGAAATATTAAATAATATTCCGTACCTGACATTCCTAACTGTATTAAGGTGGCCTGATAGCTAATTGGTAACCGCTCTGGCCTTTAGTGCCACAGATTCAGGTTCATATCCTGACGGTTACATGGATGTTTGTTAGTAGTTCGAAATCCACGTAAAACTGTAGGTCCCTGTCTAAATTAGCTTAAACTGTGCAAAAATGACCGTAGAGCGTCAAACTAAATTAAACCTAAATATATTAAAGATTTCTTATGCATCATACTGTTGAAAAAATACATAGTGAAATAAGCTTTTAAATTAACAATTTTATCAACATAAAAGATGAATTAACCACATGATCTGCCCGGCATCAATCATCAACATAAAAGACAATATTAACAGAAAGCATAATACAAAGAATATAAAAACTTTTCTTAAACCCAGAAATTTATTTAAACTTAATAAATAAGAATTTTTTGCTGAACTCATGCAAGCTGTTTGTAAATTAGTTAGCAAACGATTGTGAAATTTCTTTCTTAATTCAATTCAACTTATCATTAACAAAATTCGACAGCAAATCCAAAGTTCTTGCACAACTTAATCCAAATACTGGATTTGCACACTAAATTCAAAAAAAGTATGCCACTGTTCTTTATGCAAATGTAAATTTGTTAGCACACGATTGAGAAATTCCTTCCATAATTTAACTCAACTCATCATCAGCAAAATTTGACAGTAAATCCAAAGTTCTTGCACAGCTTAATTCAAGTACTGGATTTGCACAGGAAATCAAAAAGTATACCACTGTTCTTTTGATGGTGAGGAAGAGGCGACAATTTGAAGGTGTGCGGAGGGGGCGTTTCGGAACATGGTGAGACGTCAGAATGGCCATTGCGGCTAATGGCGTCGGCAAGCCCAGATCTAATATCGCTTTGATTTAAGGAGCAGGAGAGGCCATAAAAAGTAACGGTGCCTCGTCCGGGTATACATCGGGACGCTGTGTACCATTCTGTGTCGGACAAGGGCAAAGCGGTGTTACCGCAGCGCATTTTTGCAGGGGGACCGAACATCCAGAGAAAAGTACTCAGATGGAGGTTGCCTCGCTTCTAAGGCCCAAAATGGTAGTTTCAGAACAGTGAAAAACAACCGAGTAATAAAAAAAAAAAAATATTATAATGGATTATCGAAATTGACTGTTTCGGTGTGTTTCCAAGTAAACAGTCTGATTTTGTTAATCAATTTACAACTTTTGTCATTTGAAACATGTTTAGGCGACTTCAGTTGGTGTTAAAGGATTGATTAGCATGTTTCTGTTACAATGAAACAGATTTAAGGATGGTGAGAAAAAGTATCATTGATAAAATATCTTGCAGTGTAGTGGGCTGAATTTAGACCGACAAAGTTAAACATGAATAAAGTGAATTGAATTAATTAATTATTTTTATTTTACAATACACTAATTTTATAAATAGGTTTAATTCATTAAACTATTTCTGAACTACTAATGATTTAAGTAAACAGAAAATAATTTTACAAAATTAGAATTTTTATTTTCAAAATTCATGATCATTCCAACTTCTGTATTTTCAGAATTAAATTGTTGATATTACAAAAGAAGGCGATAAATTTGAGTCGTTTATTCATATAACTGGAAATATTTTATATTGTAGATAAAAAACTTCTTCAACATTGGAATATACATATATGCACTATATATGTTATAACATGTATGTATACACACACACACACATATACATATATATATATATTCTTGTTCTTCTTCAATGGCGCAATAACCCCACGGTGGGCCTAAGCCATCTGTAAACCGGAAAAATATTTTTCAAAAGTCATATTAGACCGACACCTACGGTTTAAAGTGGATTCCGACACTATAAACATCCATGGCAGAGCCGGGACTAGAACCATAAAACTTGTGGCATCGAATTCTAGCCACTCGGTCATTAGATATATATATATATATATATATATATATATATATATATATATATATATATATATATATATATATATACGAGCTGATGTCTAATATGACTTTTGAAAAATATTTTTTCGGCTTAGGCCCGTACCGTGGGGTTATATATATATATAATATAACCGTGGTTATATTATATATACGGTTATACGGTTATATATATATATATAACCGTGGGGTTATCGTATATATATATATATATGGCCTAATGATAGATAGATATACGGCCTAATGATATATATATATATATGTGTGTGTGTGTATGTGTATAGTTTTAAAAATTTAAATAATTTATAATTATCTATTATAAAATGCATTAAATATAGTTGTGCTAGTCGTGACACACTGCTAGCATGTACCAGTAGAGGAGAATTTATTTCGCACAAGTAGCATCTTCTTAAAACTAGCAGACTCGTTTTATAACAAAAATTCTCTTTGTAGAAACAATAACAGAATATTTCACAACAATGGTTGGACTATAAGGAATAAGGATATTTAAGTTAAGGATATTAAAAAAATTGTATAAAAATGTTATAAATTCTTAATATTAACAGGTTAATCATTAAAGATAAATAAAATGACTTGTTTTCGTTTTAATATCGAATGGATGACTTATAAAAATAAACATATTATATTATGTTGGGTTAATTTATTAAAGATATCCCAAAAAAATACATAAGAGGATAAATAATTTAAATTATAGATTATATTTATTAATTAAAAGAACATTATGTAGCAGATTTTGAAAAAAAAAAGTCATCTTTAAAATCTCAAAAATCTTTAGTTTGACTAACAGTTTTGAAAATTTTCGAACTAATTTTTTTTTTCCTTCAAATGCTTGTGATTCCTAAATAATTGTAATTGAATGTTATGGTCTTATTATTTTTGAAAAAACTCTTATCTTTATTTTGAAAAAACTCATGATATATATATATATTTTTGAAACTCATGATGTATGTATATTAAAACTCTTGATACATATTGAAAACATAGGAAAAATGGTATTCAAATCATCTTTATCTGATTGTATTCTTAACTGCTTTAAAATTTTTCCTTTTTAATGAAGGTTATTCCCTTACCTGAAATATTTTTCTATTATGAATGTTAACAATCAGTCAATGCTGGAAAACTTTCATTCCTGATTTTTATGTTAAATATTTTTTTTAATTCTTCAATCTTTTGATATTTTCCTATGTAACTATTGGTTTGATTTTTCACTATAATTAAATTGCTTGTTGTATTTTAAGTAATATATTAAAATTGGTGCCATCCTAATTGGATACATTCACTAGAGTGTCCTTCTCATTTTTAAGATTAAAAACATCAATTTTTATGTACAGGAATCACTGTAATAATGTCAGTGTCAAATTAAAGAATCACTGTAAATATACTTCATGGCCGTTAGAAAATGATATTAAACTTTTTTTTTTTTTGCATTTAGAAACTGTGGAAACGTTCATTTTCTTATTTTTTAAATTCTTTTCTCAGTATAATATAATTTTTCTAAAGTTCTTTGCACATTTAAATTCATGTCTTTTATTCCTTAAGAAAATAACGGTTTCTCTTTTTTTTCGTAGGTCCTTCCTATTGCCTTTTTTTGTTTGTTTGTTTATGTGAATTATTGTCATATTATCAACACTTGGATGTAAAATTCATCTAGTGATCCTGCCCTTTTAAAGACATTTAAAATAGATTTTATATTGATATGAGGTTTCTAAATTTAATGTATATTTATACGGAATAAAAATTTCTGTGATAGTACTGCCCGTTTAATCAAATAGTTAATTTAAAACTCTACAAGAATATCATCCTACAAAAATATCCCTCAATTTATTATTAAGACAGCCATGAACAAAAAATCTAAATAGCACTGAAGCTGCAATAGTGATTTTAATGGCACAAAGTCTTTAAAAGGCTTATAAAATAAATACAATGAATTAAATTAACTATTATGAAAAAAAAATATGCATAGACATGAATGTCAATGCATAGAAAACGACAGGTTTAAGGGTAGGACAATAAGGCTTTATATATATATATATGTCAACAAAATCATATAAAAAAATGGTTGAAGGTTAAGGGAATGGGATCCAACATTTTGATAAGAAATATCATCCTTAGTAAAAGGCATTAGGAACCACTGTATTACATGCTAATGCAATGTAGTAAAACTTGATTATATTGAGACTTGATTCTACTTTGGTTCAAAAACTTTCTTTAAAAAAGCATCACGTATTTATTCTTTTATGAAAACATACTCCGCCTCGGGGTGTATCTCAATTTCATTTTGTGCTCCATCCCCCACCCCCATCGGACCCTGATGAGAAGTTAGAGAGTCCTTCCATATTTAGGATTTATACCCTCCACTGCGGTGGCGACTAAAAAGGAGAAAATTGCACTGGGGACAGAGTAATCAGAATGGATTGTCCATTCTGAACGTCTTTTTATCGCTCTATCTCTGGGAGGAGGGGGAGTCAATTTTACAAGAGACGAACTGCCGGGGTTTATGTAAGTGGGACATAACAGTGTATTTTATCCTTTATTACTTATGCTACCGCGGATAAACAATTTCTTACGTGATCTATATACGTGGAGCAGATTTTTCTTTCTCTTTTGGACCCTCTCTCTCCTTCTGCTGAGACCGGTTTAATCCGGATTTTATGGCATCGTAAAAGATTTCACCGGACGATAGTTTGTGTCTTTGCTGCTGTGGAAGAGAGAATAGGTTTCTTTTTTTTTTTTTTAAGGATAAATATTAAGTGGAGGTTTATTTTGGTTTGTTGGTGATGAGGTAAAAAAGACTGTGACATGCATTGTCGTTTTTAGTGGTGTGTGTGGTGTGCTTCTATTAGGCGTAGCTGGTGATCGTATTGGGCTGTTTGTTGTCACTTAAGTGATTATATCAGGTTGTTTTATGTTTCCTGCTGTTTTGAGGTTCTTTTTTTTTTTCAATCGAGCTTAAATAATTTAAATCGAACGTTTTGTGCAAATGAAAAAAATTAATTAATTAAAAGGAAGTGATAGCATTTGTACTTATATTTCCTGTATAGCCGTAAACTTTTTATTTCGGTGCTATAAATTTTAAGTTGTAAATTTTTTATAAGTTGTAATTAATTTTGATAGCGTGTCTTAAATGTTCTTATTTACAAATAAAGTAATACAATTTAATATAAATTTTAAGGCATTATGAAATACTCACTGAACGACAGTTTATATCTTGTTTAAGGACGGATATAAATTGGAGGTTTGTTTTGGATTTCTGGTGATGAGATAAAAAAAATTTTATTATATATTATTCAAAGTTGTGTTGATGTTTCTGTTTGGTGTAATTAAATGGTAGTATTTGATAGTTTGTTATCATTCAAATTAATTTTTAAGTCATACTATATAAAGATGATTGTAATAAGTTATAAATGAGAATAAAACTTTAAAAATATTAAGTGAAAGAGAAATAATTTTTTGACTGTATTTTAAATATTCATTTTTAAGTGAAAACATAAACATTAATGTAAGGAATAATTTTATTTAAAAATAAATTACTTAGTTAAGTTCCTTATATTGTGTAATTTGTTTTTATAAATTATCTAATTATTCTCATTTATAATTGAAAATGTAATAAAAAGTATGATAGATTTTATTATTCAGTTATAAAAATAATTATTTACAAAGAATCAAAAATATTTGATGTCATTTATTTGTTATAGCATAATGATAAGCATTTTTTAGGGATGGGGATTTGGGATTTAAAGTAAAATAATTAAGGTACTTTTGGGATTTTTTAGTAAGAAAAGAATGTTATTTTTTTAAATAATAAAGCTATAAGTACATAATATATTTTATCTTTATTAGTTTGTTAATCACAGTAAACAAACCATCATTAGTACAATCATACTCTTCCTAAAACGATTTTGGTACTTTTTAAGGATATCCAATTTCTATATGCATTACAACAAACATGAATATAAAGATTGCAAGAAATCAACCGTATTTTTCAGAATACTGGATTTAAATAATTTTCTTTAAATTTATATTTACAGCTGTGACATAGTATATCAAATATTCTTACTGAATAAGCTAAACTTTATTCTAAGACTTAAAATCTTATGACCAAATGTGGTTAAACAACTCTTTGTTTAATGGAAGACTTTTCTACGAGGGAGTTTTCTGGTTACCAAACTTATTTTTTAATATCATTCAAATGACTATTTGATCATTGGCTTCTGATGCAGCAGAACTGCAGTAAATTGGTTTTTACCCTCTTGAAAATCATCATGTCTTTACCTATATTAAGTAGAAAAGGGAAAGAAAAAGCCTACAGATAGAACTTTCAAAGGTAATTGTCTCACATCCAGAGAAACATCAGACTGACTGTCGATGCAAGAATCATTTTCAAAATATCATCTTCTTTTTTTATGGCAGTAATTGTAGCTCATGGCAAAAACAGAATTGAACCTCAACCTTTTTATTGTAGCTGATAAAAAAATTTGCTGTCAAACTAATATTAGTTTTAATTCCATTCATGTTGTAAAGTTTCATGAGTTAAAAAAAAAGAGTTTAAATTAATTTGTCATTAAGTTTATTGCATTTCTCAGTTAGTAATAGTACCAGATAATTACCATTATAATTGAAGCCTGTTCGATTTGCACATATTCCTCTCTACATAAGTTAAATCTATGCTCCAAAGCTTCCAATCTTTCTCCCGAGCATTGTAAAAGAGTCACCAAAATTCAAATTCAAAAGAACTCGATATACCTTCCTTGTCTGCATATATATCATCCCACCCCAACTGACGTCATATTTCTAGCCTATTCTCCCCGATTTATGTATGCACCACCTATGCGATCGAATCCAGTCGTAGGTGTCGAAAAGAAACTCCTCGTAAAATATTCCAACGCGAACGTATCAACGTCAGTGGCCTGCCCCATGTCCCATAATCGGTCCCTCTTTCACACGCACACACTATCTCTTCCTGGAGGTTCTATTTCATCGTGACAATGGCCCGGAATGGATGTGCCCTCTTGGCCCTTTCCCCCTATCATCGCCCAATGACGCGATCCATTAAATACACCCGGCCACTTTACCTCCCTCCTTTGTTGCCCCCCTCTCCCCCGTCCCTCAAAGCTCTCTCTCGGAAAATTGAATGCAAATCAGCAGAGGGGGAGATCGATTCAGCCGTCCATTATAACGCCGGATGATTGGGGATTCTATAACCCTCAAACTACTTCTCCTCCCGTGCTGGCTGCTCCAGAGACGATAGTGTGTCGCATATCTGCCCAGTTTTTCATATATATTTTTTTAAGGGAAGGCCTTATTTTGTTGGCACCAAGAAAAGATGGACCTTCCAAGAACTTACTCAGCTTTTCTTGTGCATTTTCTTGCGAAAGGTTGGGTAAAAGTGTTGGTGCACGTGTCTTTTCTCTTTGAAAAGTGGCTTGGCAACAAAATTTTTCAAAAGTTAAATGTATGAAATTTGCAGATTGAATTCAAGATTTCTTGTGGGGTAATAGTTCTGTGACAGAGTATGGCATGTCTACTGATTTTTCATACATTTTTAGGGAAGAAAGATTTTGTCTTTTTGTTGGCGTAATGGTAGAAGAACCAAATAATTATTCAGCGATTTCTTGTAAAATGTGGTAATACATATGTTTGGTAAAAGTGGTAATTATATATTTATATTTGGTAGAAGTGGTAACGCGTATGTTTCTCTCTCTGAGAAGTGACTTGGCAACAAAATTTTTACATGTTTCCATGTTTTCCCAAAAATTTTCCATTTTTCCAACAAAATTTTAAAAATAAATTTATGTATTGTGTACATTGCAATTCTGGGACAATGGGATGTAGTATATCTACCAATTATCGTACTATTTGTGAAGGAAGAAAGATATTGACTTATTTGGTGGCTCCAAAGAAGATGGACATTTCAAAATTTACTTAGATTCATCAACAAAATTTCCCAATAAAGTTTTGGATTCAATAAATTTAGTAGTCGTTTCATTTGTTTTCAGAAAGTCATGTCCAATACAAACTTTTTTTTTTTTAATTAGGCAAAATGAAAACGATGATGTATTCCTACACAAATATATAAAAGAAACTTAAGTATAAAGTTCTTAAGTTATACTTAAGTCAATATTTATTATTTATACAAAATTGTGACTGATTTATTAACGATTTGCAATATTCACTATACACCTTTGCAATATTTCACTATCGCTAAATCTGAGTATATATATATATATATATATAATAGAAAAATGCATTTGAAGTTCTGTATCAATTCATTTATTCAATTAAATGACATGAATTGAATTATGAGTGATAATTCATTTTATTTTTCTGTTTCATTGGTGATTTGTTTGTAATGTCTCCTTTTTTTACTTTTTTTTTTTCATCAGCTAGATAAATTATTTAGTTGCACATGAGGATCCAATTTTTGTAGCTTTTCGTTCATAACATTTTGTATTCAATGTCTCGGGACAAAACGCATTTTTTTAACTGGAGTCGAAATACATAAAAAAAAAAAAAAAACAATCTTCACTTAAGACTGCAAAATCAAAGCACTAACTAACGCATTTCGTATAAACCACTTTCTAAACATTCTAGGTATTTCTTAGAAAAGACAGCATTTTTCAGTGAAATCAGTAGAATAGTATATAAGTCTATAGGGCACACATATACGAACATTGCCTTTTATTTATAAACGTAAAATGGAAAGGAGGATTTCTCACATCATTACATTAGTTTTAACGATTTTATTTAAGTCCTAAATTTCTATTACACATTAATCTTATCTTGATGGAACATGCGTTGAGATAGTGTCAATGTAACAGTAATGCAAAAGTCCCGATAACCATCCTTTACATGTTTCGTTGACGAAATGCTACGGTATTCTCAAAAATATTTAGCTATATGTTATATTTGTATATATAATAATTATACAAAAGGTGTAAAATTTGAATATCATAATAAATACATAAATAGCATTACACTGGTTTTAGAATGCATTTTTTCTGAATATTTAGTAAATTATTTATTTTGCTTCACTATTTAAAATTTTGAACAGCTTTATTTAGTGACTTCATTGTATGAAAGTTTGGTAAAATAAAAAAAAAAAAGTGTGTTGTTTTCGAAATAATTTCTAAATTGTCTCATCATCTTGTCACAAATAGGGAACTTACTATATATCAAGGTTTATATATATATATAAATTCGTCTAAATTTTGAAATTTTCCTGTTTGATGACTTAGACATACGCAGTATCGCAATCACCCCATATTTCATCTGAAAAGTCAAAAACCAACACTGCATTCATGTGGTTTACCGTTCCCAAAACATTTTACAGTTTCCCAAAAACATTACAGAGTTGTAAGTGACGATTCCCTCACAACGCAGCTGCTTCAATCTTAAATCCTGATCTAAGCCCATCAACACATAAGCGATGACACGTCTGATTTATGTCGGCAGCCTCGTCCGCAAAAAAATCTTGCCAGCAAAACCGAAAAACTGTAGAGAGGAGGAAGAATTTATTCTGTGTACCCAAGGAATAAGCGTCAAAAACGGATGCCAAAGCAATGAGCTCGTCCCCGGCAGCGACTAAACCCCCAACCCCCCACCCCTGACAAACAAACCATCCCTCTTCTAAGGGGGGCTATTCTCCCTGGAAGCGTGCTAAAAAGCTGAAAAAGAAGTACGGATTAGAACGTTGCTAACCAACCAGCCAACTGGGTGAATCTGCAGGAACATATTAACATTCTCTGGCTTCCCCCTTGGGATATTATTTATCCCCCCTGAAAATTTCCCCTGCTATCAATAGTACAGAGCACGTTTTTCCAACCAATCGGGCCTCCCCGTTGCCTACCAATCCCGTGGACCGGCGTGTTTATACCCCCCTCTTGCTGTACATCTGTATGCGTGTTTTGCGAGGCACCTAAGCTACACTCCCAGCGGAATTATACATTGCTTCCTGCCCATACAAAATGTTGGGTGATGACGCTAGTGGTGAATAAGAGTTGGAGGGGGATTCGGATGAAAAGCGTACGTTGCCTGAATTAACTTTCTTCCTCCAGATCCACCCTTCTCTCATTCTTTAATCTGGATGCCCCCTCCCCCTTCTCTTCCATGATTGTCCCCCTACTTTTTTTTTTTTTTTTTCAATCTCCCATCCCCGTAAGGGTTTTGATTTGTGTACGAGCAAATGTAAGGGTGCAATATCTGAAAAGGTGTGCGGATATAAACATAATGTTTAACTCGCCTCGATTTTGGAGAAAATTGATGTTTTCTTGTGTAGCTTTTAACGGAATAAAAATTTATGACGCTAGAAAAGGGCGGAAATAAAAAGATCTTCATGAGGAAACGAACAGCAAATTAATTTTAATTTTTTTGTTATAGATCTTAAACTACTACATCAAGAGGCTTAATATATATATATATATATATATATATATATATATATATATATGTGTGTGTGTGTATGTATATATCTGTATATATGTATGATGTATGTATGCATGTATGTGTGTATGTATGTATGTATGTATGTATGTATGTATGCATGCATGTATGTATGTATGTATACATGCATGTATCTGTGTGTGTGTATTTCTTTCTGATTTTTTTTAAATTTTATCATTATGCAATATAAAATAGTAAAATATTATTTAGTGAAAGCGATTAATTTTTGTATAACAATATTACAATTTAAACTTATAATCAAATTACATAAAAACTCATATATCAAATATAGCCTGCAATAACGCTGTTTATTTATACAACTATCACTCTTTTAACATTACCAAAAAGCATAATTGCCAATTAAAAATGATTAAACTAATTGGTTTCTCAATATCATTATCTTTCTTTAAAAATGAAATAGAGATTTGTACTAAAATGTTAATAAATACTAAAGCGTATATAAGCGTTGGTTTCTCAATAATTAATTAATTAAAAATTGTAATTGGAATTAAAAATAAAGAATTAAGAACTGATAATTAGGGAATTGAAGATTAGTTTCTTTTAAAAATGAAATAGAGATTTGCACTGAAAAGTTAATAAATATTAAAAATATTTGTGTCAGTCCATACGATTGCCACATTCATATTTGAAATATCTTTCTCTATAATCAACAAGGAAAAAGATGGTATTTTTTTCACACTACCCATAAAATCAAAAAAAAAAAAAAAATTCACTTTTACATTAACTGGCCTTGTATTACCTTTTGAAACATATAAAAATGGATTATTCTCCAGATTTCCAAATTCAAATGATTGTTCTTTTGGACTTTTACAAAATTTCAGATTCTTGTGATTCTTAGGAAGTACATTTTAAATCATTAACCCATAAAGATCGATAGATGGTTACAGAAGAAAGTTTTCCATTTTCAGGAGACACTCCAGAAATGCAAATACCTCCTCTAACAAGAACTTTTGTGTTATGCTGTAAGGGACATGATATTCTTAAGGAAAAATATATCAAAATAAAGCAAAATAATCAAAATATTATGTAAAAAAAAGGTGAAATTTCAAATATATTTCCAACAATGCGAATATCAACCATTCAAATTATCCATTATTGTCAACAAATTATTAATAAATTTTTTTCGAAAATTTTCTACATTCTTAAAGTAGGCAGTTTAATATTCCAAAGCTTCTTTTGTGCTTCAACTGCATATTCATCAGACTCTTTGAAATTGTTTAAAATCAAAACTCAATTCAATAGATAAGAATTTAAAATATATCTCTGATAATCTTTTTCAATACACGGTATAATAGATAACTTTTATTTTCACGGTATGGTATAATAGTTTTTATTTTCAACTATAGTATAATAGTTTTTATTTTCAACTATAGTATAATAGATAGCTTTTTTTTTTTTCAATGGTATGGACTAATAGACAAGGTTGATTTGATTAATATGTCAGTAGTTCAATCATTACTTCTCAAAAATGAACATTTACCAATAAATTCGAATTTTTAGTACAATGAAAATCTTTATTTAATAGGTTGGCGATAAATAAATATTCAATAAAATAAAGCAAAAATGCGGAATTAATACAATCAATGATTATTTTTAAAAAGTATTGTATTTAAGTTATTTTAGTTTTTCACTACTTTAAAAATTATTTTTGGTTTTCTAATTTAAATTTATATCTGAAATAAAATTTTCAAAAATTGTTAAACAGTACTATTTTATAATGGAGTTTATCAAAAAATTATGTAAATAAATATCGCATTAAAAGCGTAACTATATTACCTATGAAACATAATACATAAAAAATACTTAGTATGGGATTTTAGCATAGGATTTTCATTTAAACTTCTATATTAAATAGTTGCTTAGTGACTAATTGGGCTCTCTGGCCATTGGTATCACAGGTTTCAAGTTTGAATCCTGGCGGCAGCATGGATGTTTGTTGGTGGTTTGAATCCACATTAAACTGTAGGCCGTTAATCTAATTAGCCTATCATGTGCACAAAAAATGACCGTAGAATAGCAAAATAAACCAAATCTATATTGAATATTGTTATCAATAGGTAAAATCGTAGATTAGAAGAAGGGTGAAAAAGTAATGCATGCAAACATAACTTTTGCATCTCTGTGCTATTTAAAAATTTTCAGTATGAAAAATAGATAAATCATATTCACATGTGTTATATGAATAATGAATAATGAAAATGATAAGATGCATGCTTCCTACAAATGAATAAGGATAAGATACTTACATCCATGAAATGGTAACTGTGCATTTCAAACCTAGCCGTGCCAGGATAATTTAAATTAAATAGTTAGTGAATAGTATGGATATATTTTTGATTAACTCTGCCAAGAGAATTAGAAATAGCTCCTGCGTATATAATATGAATTCCATAATATTTTCCAACCCTGAAAAAGTACACAAAATGATTTTCTCAGTTGCGATTGCTTCATGCGCATGGGCTTAGAAATGTTTGTTTTGAATGAAATAGGATAAGAAACGTAAGAAAACGGCTTTCGATTCTTTTCCTAACTCAGAATGGAGTTTTCGAACACCTTTTCTATTTCATCGAATAAAAAAAAAATAGAGCAAAAGAAGAAGAAGAAGAAAAAAAGCTGTGCACCCTCTTTAGCATGCATAGCTTCGCGAGATGATAGCTTTCATCTCCCAGCTTCTTGAATGGCAGGCGACCCAATGTTATACGATGCCTTTCGATCGAATATCGTTTTACAGTTATTTTCTTCGCCTGCACCCCTTTTATCACTTTGTATTTTTGACTCCCATGGTCTCGGGGTTCTGCAACGGAATCGGCATTTTTGCAGGGAAGGTTTTTCTTGCCCGGGTAAAGTTTTCAAGCCTTTTATGACGACTTTTTTCCTCCAATTTATGATAAGCAGAGAGCAGCTTTGCATCCAGGAGAAAACGACGTTCAAGGTGTGTAGAAAATGCACGACTGTGATGATGGGGAGCTTAAGAAATAAAGTGGGGAAAATCCTAAAAGTATCCTTTCTCACTCCCGAGTCAGAAATGTTTATCCTCTTTTTTTTTTTTTTTTTTTTTTCATAAATAAAAAGAGGGAAAATATTTTTATTTTAGTATAAGTAAAGTTAACCCTGTAAGTGACTTAAAATATATTTTCCTGTCTCTTGAAAATTATTATTTCTTACTGATCATTGGACATACATATTTTGTAATCTTATTAAAAATTAATAAGTATGCCCGAAATTATTTATAAAATTGCTATATGTATATATCAGTCGATTTATTAAGTGAAAAGTCATTGCTTATATGGAATGCTGGTATATATTCGATTAAGTAGAATTGTGGTATTTCTGGCAGGTATGGTGCATTAGCTGTAATGGTATAGGAACATTTCAACAATAACTTTTCTTATCGAGATGTTTATGTTATTGTTTTGGTCAAAAACATTCATCTGATGTACAGTCTAAAGGCAAAAAATTATTTTTAGAAAAAAAAAAAATGCATTGAAAATATTTATTTTTGCTAATTTAATAGTTTAACATATAAGGCAATATGGCTAGCAAAATATATTTACTAATAAAATAATTAGTCTTTCCCTTGCTTACCTTCTGAATTTTTTAACTATTTGCATTTTTGTACCACCATACTTAATTCCAAGATGTTCAAAATTCAAAAGCAAAAGTTAGCAAGCTTTAAAAGATCATGGTCCTGAGGTTTTTAAATTTAAAAAATTAAAAGGCGAACGGGCAAGGAACCTTTTAGAATAATTTTATAATATATAAGCAAAATAGCAAGTTATTAGATCTGCAAAAACAATATAGGATGAACAGTAAAAAGCTACAAAGCCATATGAATAAATAAATATTACGTATATAGAAGATACACACACATACACACACAAACTGCGAAATGTCAGTAAATTAACAAAAGCCATGAAAATTAATTGTAATCAATTTCTATACAAATAAATAATTGTAATTAATTATTTTATTTATAATCAATTGCAATTAATTGTATTAATTAATTTCTTAAATCCTTTACTAATTTCCTAGAAAGTGTATTTGACCCAGTTTTTTTTTTTTACGTGTATTCTCTTTTCTATGTACCTCTGCAGTTTTTTTATGTTCATCTTTCATTGTTTTTATATGTCTGAGTTAGTTTGCAGTTTATGTGCTTTGAGAATCATGAATTAATTCACTTAATTAACTTAAATTTTTTTGTTCTGTATTTTTTATGATTTTTGTAGGAATAAGTACGAAGTACATAATGCATGTATAATGAATGCTATTAATGATTATACAAAAGATTGTGTTCATAAAAATTCTCTTATTAATTGTCTTTCTTTCTCACTCTCTTGTATCTTACTTTATATATATATTTTTTTAATGAAACTATTTATAAAGCACATGACCTTGATTAGTCAAAGAACTAAGCAAAAAAATTACCTAACTTAAAAAAAAAATATAAATTTATCTAAATGTAAAATCAGAAAATGCCTCTTGAAAAAATGAAAATGCCTCTTTCTGCTACAGAAATTCGAAATGGCCATTTTTAATGTAAACTGTCCATCTTCATCTATATTCCTTTCCAAAATAGCTTGCACGATAAAACTACATCTTCCAACAGCAACTAGCAAGCCTTTTTACATACGTAATTGTAATCGCGGCCTAAATCCATTCCATTACCAAAATCTGTTGACCAGCGCAGCCCTCTTCTGCATGGCGAGTCGATGAATCCTCGATGATTAAATTACATCGGCGACCCGACACCGGACAACGTTGACCGATAGGTGAGCCCTTACTAGTTATTAGCAGTCCCGGGTGTAACGGAGCGCGAACAGAACATAAACACCCAATCTGAAACGCCGCCACGTTCAAATGCTTATCAACTAATTCGAGAGCACGCATTTCATCAAGGTAACGGTTTGACCGTCCACTAGAAGGTTACTAACTGCCCACTTGGCGGCCTTCCGACGTAATTAAATCCCCGACTCACGATCGCCCACTCTGTGGCTGACCATTCCAAGGGGAGAGGGCCCGTACATTCATCGCGCCTCAGAAAACCAACTTCATTTGTATGGAAACTATGGATCAGACTTTTAATATATGGAATTGAATTGTATACAACATCAAATAATAAACATTCTCAGCAAAAAGAGTTTTATTTATATTGTTTATTATATTTATTTATTCACATTTGGTATGATTATACAATACGAAATTTTAAATTTAATGACATTCCCTTTTGGCAATAAGCGTTGGTCTTATTGCACTGGCAACTTTCGCCATGAAAGGAATTGAGCAATTGAAGATTGCATGTAATTAGTAAAGGGGCTTAGCATTGGCAACTTTTATCTTGTATCGAACGCAGCATAGATGAATATCAGACATTGCTTGCTTTTCTTTTTTGTTGAAAAAAAAAAAAAAAGCTAAGAAACTTATATCTGGGGAGATTTTAGCAAATATAGTTTTCAAAAACAAGAAGATTCGGGGTGGATTGTCAGTTAGTGACGATGCCTTATGTCAGTTATCAACTGACGATGCGATACATGTTGGTGGCAATTGTGAATTTTTTTCCTACATGAAGTGCATAGGTTAAAATAATTTCTAAAATATTCATATCTTCAATGGTGTTACGACTCCATATGGGCCAAGGCTTTCTGACATGTTCCAAAACGGAAGATGTCAGCCATACGTCGACCACTCTACAGTATTATTAGAACGGGAGCTACGATTTAAAGTGGATTACGAAATACTATAAACATCCATAGCACCGCCGGTACTCTATGCCAAACCCTGTGGTACCGAGCCCCAGATCTCTAGTCCCTAGGCCATCAGGTCCCATGCATATGCGTACACACGCAAGAATCAAAACTTGTTAGTACAGTTGTAATATTAAGGTACTGAGTGTTAAGAATAACTGATATTATGCTTCGAGATTGGTTCTAAAATACAAAATCAATCAAATTTCTTAATGAAAAAAAAAACTACAACTGATATTCAATAAAAGCGCTCCATTAAGTAAAATGTCAATCTTGAGACACTTATTCCTATAATTCATTTAATTTTAATATTCTTCAAATATATTTTTTACACAAATGCTGTAGCTTTCCTGATAATATTTTAAAAATAAAAAAATACTCTTAAAATTGAATCAATGCATGGTTTTAGAGAGGAATAAAAAATAATTTAATTTAATTGCTTATAGAAATAGTTAGTGCTTATAGAAATATTATTTCAAGTTGAAGTTTAAAATAACAAAGGAACTTAAACTTTTATTTATTTATTTATTTTTTACTTTGATTTCTGATTTTATAAATTTTTGTATTAACTTGTATCATATCATACATTTAAATATGATGATAAAATATGCAATGATGAACTTTAAATATTGTTTTTATAAAAAAATTTTATAAAACATTTTTTTAATAACAAAGTAAAATTGATTAAAATTAATTTTGAATAGCATGTAAAATAATTTTAATTTTCGAATCTTAAACAAAACTATTCGTATTTTTTACACGTATATACATTTTATCACAGATTTATTCTTCATTTCCGGAAAGATATATAAAATACAAGGAAACTTAAAATTTGTTTTCTTATACATATTCAGAGTTATTGGTGGTTTTTAATTAGAAATATCAAAAATAGAATAATTCCAGTTAATTTAGTAAAAAAAAGGAAAAAAATTTACTCGACTAGTGGCCAAATAATAACGTGTAAAGTAGTATACAGGAAAGGAAAGATTAGAAATCATTGGTTTGGCTTCATTTGTGGCTCTACGGTTATTTTGGGAACACTTTAGACTAATTAGACAGGGACCCACATGATCTACCTATCGTAACCACTAACAAAATATCCATGCCACTGCCAGAATTTGAACCTGATGTCTATGGCGCCAAAATCCAGAGGGCTAGCCAGTTGGCCATCAGGCCGCTGGGAACCGCTGGAAGGGTGCATTAAAAATCATAACTTTTAACACAGAGTAGATTTGGTGGAAATCTTACTAATGTATGATCAACAAATACACTGCCTGTGACGTTTTTCCCAGTTATTCTCTCTGGACATCCAAATGCAAGGCAATATCCTTGAAAGCTTTTTATAATCGTCATGATATATACAAAATGGAGTATAAATATTTGTTATGTTGTATATTGGGGAATAGGAGTTATATCTATGTTGCATACGAGCATGTATTCCGTTATGAGCACAAAAGCAGTCCTGATATAGAAAACATTTTTGTAAGATTAGAAAAAAAATGTTGCTTTCAATGAATTCTTTATTTCTCTCTGTAATTTATTTACTTTTTTTAGTGAATTTGGCATGAATTTATTTTACATGACATTTTTCGTAATCTAACGTCCCATTTTTCCCTTTCAAAATTATAAATTATTGTAATAATTTTAATAAAAATATTTATAAAGAATTTTTATTATTCAACACTTTTTATTTTTTACCAAATAATTCATCTTTCCAATTTTGCAAACTACACACAATACTCGAGAGATGGAATCTTTTCAGGATGACCCCTTTTATCACACAGAAAAAGAAAAGCAAAGTCACGTGTCCACTCGGTCAACTGACCGTTGCGACTGACCGGTGATTGGATTAGGCTCTCCTTTCCGCCACCCCCTCACCCCACTTCTCTGAAAGGGGTGTGGGCGGGAGGGACTAATGAAGCCCTTTCGCTCCTTCAAACATCCATTTTACGCACCATAGCTTTTACAAATGAAAGTTAATCGCAGTTAATCCGCTTGACTTCGTTCTTACCTGTTAAAAAAGGAAGCACAAAGAGTGTCATACTTATTTGATCGAGAAATGTTGGCTTCCCCTGTAAAAGTTTTTTCACGCCGATGCAGCGAAGGGTGCGGTGTTTATCTCGCGTTAGAGGGGTGTTTATGTGCTTGATTGAGTAGATGCATCGCTGCTGGTGCTGTTTAATGTAGTGGTTAAGGAATTAGTTAGCATGTGTTTGAAAAAAAGGGCTTCATTTTCTTTATTTGTGATGGTTAAAACTGGTTATGTTTTGGAGAGTAATAATATTCCTGTATAACTGAATTTTATTAAATTGCTATACGAATTTATAATTTTTGAAAATTAAAGAACTTTAAAAATAATTTCACCATACAACAACCTTACATAACAATTCGATAATTAGAAAAATGTTCATTTAAATTTTAAAATTTTTATGAATTTACCTTAACAATATTACATATTTATTCTAAAACTAACACCAAAATTAATTTATGTTTTAAATAAGTATGAGATATTCTGTTTATATTGTAGACAGCACATTTATTTACATGTATATTATATGTATTGAAACATTTGTGTTCTAATTAAAAACAAATTATTTCAAATGAAAGTTAATCGCAGTTAGCAGCAGCTTGACTTCTTTCTTACCAGTTAACAAGTAATATAAAAAAAAATTTAAGTCAATTCCTACTTTTTAAGTTGAAATTTTCCTCTTACATCTGGCGCCATCTATTGGTAGATACATGCAACTTAAATCTAAAATAAACTAAAATTAATTAATTAAATTTAATTAATGAATTGTTATTTGAAATAGCTGTATTAACATCAAGTGTCATCTATTACAAGTTCAAAAATGTATTTGAACTTGAATGGATGAATAAAAAGTATTTTATTAGCAATTGAAAATTTGAACAAGATATATATAGGAGAGTGGGAACTAATAGAGGAATGGAAAAGGACATACATTTACAATTAAAATTATAAACTTATGCCCTTAAAATATTTTTTTTATATATTCTGATGATATTCTGTTGAAGTCTGTCCCTTTTTTTTTATTCTTATGATATTCTTGATATTTTCAAATTATAAAATTATGTCCAAACTAATTTATAATTAAAAAATATTAAGAATATCATCAGAATATAATAAAAAATAAAAATACCAATAGGATAAAATAAAACAATATTTTTGTAGTAAAATAAGAATATTAATTGGATAAACTAAAAATAAGAATGTCGTTAGAATAATTAATTGTACGTAATAACTTAATGGTAAACCTAAATTTTCAAATGTTTTTTATATTTTGTCTCCATATAATCACTGTTCTATATTAGATTTCATAACATTAAAAACAACATTTTTTATTATTAAAAATTTCGATTTTTAAATATAAAAAAAAAAAAAATTTTCAATAATTTTACTTACTTAACTTAAACTTAATTTTCAAATTTCTTTTAAACTTTATCGTCATTCAATCACAGTTCTACTGGATTTCATAACATTAAACACAAAAACGTTTACTTTTTATTTTTAAAAAATAATTTTCAAATTTTTAAAAATAATTATTAATAAATAATTTTTTCAAATTTTTAAAAGTAAAAAAAAAAATTTATTTTACAAAAAATTAAAAAATAATTATTTATTAATTTATTATAATAATTATTTATTAATTTATTTTCATTGTTTATTTCAGTAGATTGTTTTAGGAAGAGATAGATATAACGTCATATTTATTCTTAAATATCATAAGATTCCAAATTTGGTTTCAAGACTTTCACTTCTTATCGTTTAACAGAATACTTAGAACTTAACGGAAAAAAAATTATTTTTTATAACGAAATTAAATTTTATACATCTATAAATAACTATACACGAAAATCATACTTTATAAGTTCAAGTGTCATTTTAATAGCTCTTAATAGAAAAAATGTTGAAACTTACCCAACATGGTAATAAAAAAAAAATGATGCAGATGTACTATGAAGGCAGATGTTTTCAAAGTTCAGTTGCGAATAGTAAACAAGTTTTTAACAAACAATTTTTATGATTAGAAAAAAAACGAAAGTTATTTTCTTCCCACTTTTATAATAGAATACAGTTGTTTAACACCGTAATTCAAAGTTTATTTTTAATCCGGAGCGCTGATAAACACCAATTCAAATCTCAGTTCAAAAAAAAATAATAATTTTCAGAATTCCAACAATTTGTTATGAACATGTTGCCACATGTGAGATTAAATAATCTGTAAAAGTAATATCTCGCATATTTCAAAAAAAAAATATAATTTTAATACTAAAATGAACATTTCAGCAAATGTAAAAATTTTAAAATCCTTTAGTTATTAAAAAAAAAAATGCACAAAAGTTTTTTTACATTATACAAAAATTAAATATAATAATGAAATAAAATCTTCAATTTTTAAAAACAAACAATTTTTTTTTTTATTATCTTTGAAACGATTTATTGAACGATTAAAGTTTCTCAAAATCTTATCGTTTCAAAATCGTCTGCTTTGTAAATAGTTATAAAAATTTAAATATAATGGAAATCATTTTGCAATAATAAAATAAATAAATATTAATAATATATTTATATTAAAAAAAAATTTTAAAGTCAATTCCTGCTTTTAAGTTATCCTCTTACATCTTGGCAACATCTATTTGGTAGATACATACAACTTAAATCTAAACCAAAAGTAATATAAAAGAGATGCTAAAGTCGGAGATTCCTACTTTTTTCAATTATGTTGCCCAGAGAGTCCTTTATAAATAATTTTCTATTCATGTTTTTTAAGTTTATCTGGCGCAGTCTATTGGTATATATATATGCAACTTAAATCTAAAAGAGACTAAAATTTATGAATTAATTTTAATGAATGACTTAATATTTGAAAAACTGCATTAACATCCAGTGTCATCATTATAAGTTCTTAAAAAACGTGGAAAAAGTTTGAACCTGAGTGGATGAATAAAAAGTAATAATTAACGATTGAAAATTGAACAAGATGTTATAGGGAAGGGCCTGAATGGTCGAGTGGCTAGCGCTCTGGCGCTGGTACCACGGGTTTCGGGTTCGGTCTTCCCGGCGGTGCCATGGACGTGTGTAGTTCGGAATCCACTTCTAAACCATAGGTCCCGGTCTGCCAGGACCGTAGAGCTGCTGCGGAGGCATTGTTAGCTCCGCGTCCATGGCTTATCTTCAAGCTACACGCGCCCCTGGGTAATACAGTGAGTAACAAAGTGTGCAGGCGCTTCTTGCCTTAAGGTATCCAAGACGTCCATGTCTAAGTGTTTGCCAGCTGCATTAGAAGAAACAATATATGTTATAGGGAGAGTGTGAGTTTACTAAAAGAATTGAAAAAAGACTAAAATTACCAGAATGATTTAATATTTGAAAACTTATTCAATATTCAGTGTCATCCAATTGTGCTTCAAAATGTATTTGAACTCTTGTGGGATGAATAAAAGTATTTTGTAAACTATTGAAAAATTTTGAACAAGATATATAGGGAGAGTGTGACATAATAGTAGGAATTGAAAAAAAGTAAGCATAGTGTCATACTTATTTTATCGAGAAATGTTGGTTTCCCCCGTAAAAGTTTTTTTTCAATGCCGATGCAGCTAAAGGGTGCGTGGTAAAGCTTATCTCGCGTTAGAGTGGGTGTTTGGCGCTTGATTGAGTATATTTATCGCTGCTGGTGCTGTCCAATGTGGAGGTTAAGGAATTAGTTGGCATGTGGGAAAAGCGATTAATTTTCTTTATTTCAGATGATTAAAATTGGTTATGTTTTGGAGAGTAATGGTGGCCCGGATAAATAATTTTTAATTTAAATATGTAATAAAAATTATAATTTTTGAAATTAAAACACATTTAAAAATGAATTCGCCATATAACAAGCTTACATATCAATTCTATAATTGGAAAATTTTTACATTTAAATTTTTAAAGTTTTAATGAATCTATTTTAAGCATTTAATCAATATTAGATTATTAGTTTATTAGTTTACGCTAAATTATTAGTTTACGCTAAACTAGCAACAAATTTAATGTATGTTTTAAATAAATTATAAGAAATTTGGTTTAAACAGATGACCCATTGATTTACAAGGGATAAATGTATTGAAACATTTTTCTTTCTAACTGAAGTTTAAAATTAAAAATATTAATATTTTTAACCTTATGAAATGTAATAGCACTTAAACATACCTGTTTTATTACGCAATTTTTACTGATGGTATTATAATTATAGTTTTAAGTAAAAAAATTTATTTTGGATCATATTTTCTTCAATCATTTTCATTTTTGAATCTCATGCATATGTTCATCAATCTCTATTAAATACTCCCTTTACATCTTCTCATATATTTTGAAAATTCCTCCTTTCGTTATTTTTTTAACTTAAGATTCATCTGAAAATTTTAAAAAATTAAAAATGTCATTTTTTTTTTTTTTTTTTCAGTTTCAAATACGAATGAAAGATAAAAAATATTTTTTCCTATTATTTATCTTGATATTGGTGCACTTACCTCATTGGCCACATTTCTTGAAAAATATAAATTCCCTTTTGATGATTTAACGTAATAGATAACGTGCTGGTTAACGTTTTGCATAACGTTAATCAACACAATTTGAAAAAGAAAACCGTCATGGCGTCATCTGGAGAGTTCACAACCTTTTATATCTTCTAGACTAGTGATAATCACAAAGATCAACAAAGTTCCAAATATTAATATGTTTTTGTCTGTGCACAGTATTCAAAATAAATTCTATTTTAAAATTCCCTCACAATTGACTTTGAATTTAAATACCACATTACATATTTCTTCTAATTTGTGTAAAAATTAAATTTCATTTATAGAGTACGTGAACTTCGATGTTCGGTTCATTTAAAAGATCTTGAACTCTGTCTGTGAAGTCCAAAGCGAAATCACTAGGTTGCTTTTAGATTCAAATAAAATAAAAGTTGAATTATTTAATTATTCTACTTCACAGTAGAATAATTTAATACAAATTATAATATTAATATACAAAGTATTGATTCTCAAATTTTTCTTGAATTATTTTGAATTCTTAAATACTATATGTGGATTTGAATTTTGCTTCCTTGCTACAAAACATTGTCAGATTTTGAACTAAATTGATATGTTTAGAAATTCAAAACG